>WBMZ01000801.1:59029-190539 GCA_013400975.1 Atrichornis clamosus
GTTGTTATTGGTGTTGCTTGTCCTGTTGGGTTATATCTATCTATATATTTTAGTAAAGAACTGTTATTCCTTTTCCCATATGCGTTCTCAAAAGCCTCGTAATTTTCAGAACTACAATAATTCAAGGGAGGGGGTGATTCCATCCATTCTGGGAGGGTTCCTGCTTTTCCTTGGTGGATATCTGCCTTTCAAACTAAGACACTCTACACATTTTGGTTTTAGGCCAGAAATCACCTAAAATATCTCAGCAGATGTCAGCTCTTGCCAGCCACGGACTAGAAATCCCAGAGCACAGGTCCAGAACATACCACTTTGGTCCATGCTAATCCCACCAAAATTCCCCCCACAACCACCGTTTGATCCCAACCCCTCCAGCAGCTCGTTCCTGCCCTCATGACATGCTTGCACACCTCTCTGTGCTGGTACAACCACCAGCTTCCAGTGGAACCAAGGGAATCACACAGGACTTTCTCAAGCCAACTTCACAACAAACCACCACAGACACATCCCTGCTCAAAACACTTCCATAGGTGCTCCCTGTTTAAAGATTAGCAATCCCAGTAGTATCCCAGCTTTGCACTGCTCATGGCTGCACAGACCTGTGTGAGCTCCACGGTTGATTTCTGGGGTGTCTCTCTGCCAGAACACACCTCAGCCAGTCCCTTGCAGGGCCACCTCTGTGACATCCCATCCCAAAAAGCAGCCTGCACACAACTGAACTGCAAACCATGTCGGTGAGAATGTTCCATTATCTGCACCAGAACACATGAAAAACTGTAGCTAACAAAATAAATAAATGCCAGTCTGCAACCCAGGAGTGCGGAAAGATAATTGCTTTGATTTGCAGTACGAACTAGAACTTGATGGAAAGCAAGACTGATTTCTACTAATTAGAATCATAGAATCACAGACTGGTTTGGGCTAGAATGAACCTTAGAGATATACCATTCCACTCCCCTGCCATGGGCAGGGACACCTGCCTCTATCCCAGCTTGCTCAGAGCCCTGTCCAACCTGGCCTTGAACACTTCCAGGGATGGAACAGCCACAGCTTCTCTGGGCAACCTGTGCCAGGGCCTCACCAAAATTCTCTCCCTTTTAGTTCATTCAGCAGGGGTGTGGAAATTACACAGAGCAGAACAGAAGCTGTGGCTACTGCACAGGTATGGCAGGTAAGTCAAGAAACACCTGTAGAAGGTTCCTGTGCCCATCCAGCAGCCCAAGAAAAAGATTTTCCAGGATAACCTTTCATCAGTGAATCCTGCATTGGACTGCACAGCCCACCCACACTGGATGGCAGTGCCAGCTTCCAAAATCCTTCCTTGTGTAACTGAGGGCACAGCATCACATCCTGAGGATCCCCAGGGGGTCTCCAAGAGAGAGCACAGCCCACCCGACCCCGCACAGACAGGCACTGCCTGTGTGTCTTTCTGCCTGCTGATGTCCAATGCCGCAGGTCAGAGGTGGGATCAATACCACAGTCCTGCTAAAACCAGTGTTGAGGTCAACGATTTGACACTGACCAGAAACAGAAGTAAAACTGACCTCATTGATTTTCATTTTCCAAGCAAAGGCAGAGAGTAAGGAGCAGACCAGAAGAGCCAAGAGCAAAAGACTCATTTGGTGGGGGTTTTCTATTTTTAATTATTTCACATTTAATATCCAAGCTCGTGATCCCACAGAGATTTAAGATTTCTTTGGGCCTACACATTTTAGTAAGGTAGTGTGCGCATTTAAGCGACTGTGGGATCCAAGCCCAAGTTTTTACTAAGTACTAGGTAAGCAAATTTGCTTAATAGGAATTTTAATTTGCCATTATCCCTTTAAAAATGTATTTGTTCTCTGCTAAATAGTAATAAATTAGCCTAACAGCAATCATTTATGTTTCTTTAGCATCTTGGAAGCATCTCAATACATTTTTACCAACCACAGCAGCCCAGTGAGGCTAAATCAACCACTACATGTAGATCTCACAGGGCTGGTTTGAAGATGGGGTCTTTACAGCAGAAAGCTTGAATTTTTCACTAACTCACTGAAAAAACATATTTATAATTTCAAGTGGGAGGGAAGACACACAGAAGCTCTGCAAGAAGAGTTTAATCTGTTGAAAGGAAGAATTTTTTCAGCAGATTTTTGTACCCTGCCCACCTACCCACCCTTTCTGCCATCACACATCATGAAATTTGCACACAGCAAGTCCAGCCCTTCCAAGGATGCCGACAGAGCCTCCTGCACACCTGGGCTTTGGCAGACAGGTACTGGTGCTTATACCAGGGCCTGCGCCTGCACTGCACCAGATCATCCCAGCTCCAGAGGGAGGCACTTCTCCCAGTGTGGAGACGCAGCAAATCCAGCCCAAGTATGAGAGCCCAGGCCTGCCTGCATCCTTGTAGCTGGTTTCAACAGATAAGGACCAATCTTGGAGAGATCTGTGTTTCACAAGGACCACAAGCCTTTTATCCTGGGGCTTGCCTGCTTCCCCAGCTCCCTCCCCAAATTCAGAAGGGCATTAGCCCCTGATAAGAGGCTGGAGAAGTGACAGACACTAAGCAGGCAGGCATCTCCAAACTGGACCACTAAAATGTCTGTATTTTGGCCCTCCTCCTCTCCACCATAACCAGCAGCACGTATCACAGCCCACTTCACCCCCAACACTATCCCTGGAGCAACACTACTGCAAAGGCAGGGAGGGGAAAGAACAACAATGCCCAAAGAGGAAGGAAGGCTGATCCAGAGTGGCACAGGGAAAACATGCTACCTGTCCCCAGAACAGCCACATCTCAGTCTTGCTGTTGTCCCCTCTCCCCACCAAACTGAGCTGTTCACTTGAGTGCAGCTGGATGGTAATGAAGGACTGGGAGGAAATAGATTTTTTGTTCTGCCTGGCCGTGGACTGCTGGAGTCAGAGTCATTAGCTATGCATGGCAAGCAGGCAGCACTCCCTCATTAGCAGGCCACTCGTCTGCTCCAGCCACCTACATTATTGGTTCAAAGGAGTGTGCCCAGCCATTATTGCCCTCTCTAGAAACTCAGCCTAATTGGCTTAGGGAAAGTACAGGTTAAGAGCATGAACAGCTCTGCAGCTAGCACAGTTTTGCCAAGTCATGATTTTATGAGTTCAGGGAATTGCATATCCTCAGGTCCCAGAGTCTTCCGCACTGCACTTAACCTCCCTTTCTGCATCAACTGAAGGGGACAGGATGCCTCTAATCCCCACGGCTACAGGGGATAAGAGTGGTCCTCAAAGGGCTGCAAGCCAGATGGAACAAGTTTACAAGTTCTTTTTCTCTTTATTCTTTGAGTCACACAATGTGCAGGCCATTTCCCAGGAAAGAGTTGGTAATATATCTTCCACAAATGTGGAAAAACAGGCATGCTTGCTCTAAGCCCAGGAGGCAGCTGGCCCCGGAGCCCACTGCCCCAGGCAGCGAAGCTCTCTTTGTCCTCTGAAGCCAGAGCACAGGCAGAGCTCCCCAAGGCCAGGGAAGCCCAGCACCTGCAGCCCCCACCCCACACCCACCAGCCCGGCCCTGCTCACAGGGCTGGTGTAGTTCCTTCTACCATCACAATCCAACCCCAGAGAGGGGAGGAACAAGCGCTAAGAGAGCCCTCTTCTCCAGCCACAACCACCACCAAAACACACCCAGCAAAGCATACCTTCAGTCCCTGAGCTGTTCCTGTTCAAGTGATCTCACATTCGTGGTCCTCCTCAGGCTTTTGCAGAGCCTTCTCTCCCCTAGAACTGAAACAGCACACCAAAACTGCTCCCCAAGTTTCTCCTTGCTTGCACACCTCTCCCCAAAGCCCAGACTATGTCAGCTCCTCTGGTCAGCAAGGTTAATTACCCCGTTACCAGTTCCAGGTGCTGCAATGCTCACCTGGCACCAGGATGCCTTGCTGAGCCTCCCTGCTGGTGCCACCTGTTTGCAATTACCAGGGCTGAGCCAGGGACATTATTGGTGGGCTACCCCCACCCTGGCCTTGCTACCACGTGAAACTTGGGCACTAACGATCTCTGAGTTCACCTACCCACTCTTTTCCAAGCCTCCTGAAATCCTGACCGGATTTCAGCCTTGCAGCCCAAATTCACAGAACTGGTGAGGTTTGCCCAGTTTCCTAGGGCCCATACTCTGGGCAGACACTCGATTTGATGTTAGGGGTCTTTCTGAACCACCAGCCTGAGCTGCTCTGCTGAGAATTCGAGCAGACTACAGTGGATGGGAGAACTAGCACTGTCAAGCTCATCCTGCAGCCTATTTCTTTCTTGCATCGTTCTGATAAAATTCCCTGCAATTTGCTAAAAGAAATTTAATTTTTTACATTGACATATGATGCAGAGGAGCTATGTGTTTGGGGTATTTTTGACAGTACTGCTCACTCAAGCTTCCCTTTACTTCTTGCAATAGCCAATGTCTCACTCTCTGGATAGAGACCAATATATAATACAGGCCTTGTCCATCTTACTAGACCACATCAGAAATTCTTCATCAACAATTGCTTATCACCAAAAATAAAATCAATTGTATTCATTTAAATCAACACACCTCAGAATATACTAATGTCACACAGACTGTTTGATAGTCTTTCCATTTAAAAAAAAGAAACAAAGCACTTTGGTAAGTCTAAAACGCCTTGTTCAAAATGATTTTTCCAAACAAAATCATTGGGTTTGTATTTTAAAAATACCGGCAAGCTGCAAAGGCTGAAATAGAAATGAAATGTTTAATTTTGGAAGAACATATGCTTCATCAGAATTTTTAACATTCATTTCGGAGTCGAGAGAAAAACTGATGCCACAGACTTTCTTGTCAAAAGGAAAACTCTCTTCTTTGCCAGTCCTAATATTTATCACTTCTGCTCAGTGTTAACAAAATGCAAAAATACTTTTCACTTCCCGTGCGAATGCGGGGAGCTCTGTTACGTAGTGCCACACTCAAGCCCAGAGGCAGCTGCACTTGAGCCCTCTGCGCATCCCTCATTCCACGGGCAAGGCTTTGGCTGTGGAGGTGACAGCCCCACGGTGACAGCAGCCCCCTGGCATGGCTGGCCAGAGCAGTGAGCAATAGATCAGCGCTGCTGTCACGCTGCTGTCAGCGCCCGCTCGTTAGCGGGCAAAGCGATGGATCCGCTGGGGCTGAGTTAATTGAATCCCAGTCCTACAGGCATCCTCCAGAGACAGGAGCTGGACACAGCAACCCATGTCTTTGGCACAGGAGTGCTGCTTTTGTTTGAAAGCACCTCTTTCCCAGAATATGTTTAAAAGTGATTAGCAATTGGCAGGTACACAAGTGACCGAAAGCTTTGTTACCCATTATAATTTAAAGCTGGGGTTGGCACATCTCCTCCCCTCTCCCTTCACACACACTGGGAGACACCAGGGAAGGGGGCAGCGTGGGCCTGGATGGGTGTGAAGATGCTCTGCAGTGACAGAGCAAGAGTAAGCAGCAGGAGCAAATGTCCTTCCCATCTCCCCTCCAGAATATGGTCCCTGGAATGATCTGGCAAATCCAGCTCTGGCCGCTGTGCACCACGAGGTCCTTCAGCCTGGAAAAGCACCAGTGGGTGATTGGTCCCTGCCTACAGAAGCAGGACTGAGGCACCCCCCAACCTCCCATGCACCAGCACACAGCCAGGGGATGGAGAAGGGAATGGAGGAGGGGATGCCTCTGCCAGAGGAGGTAACAAAAACTATGCCTGGTTCTGCAAAGCAGCTCCAGCTTTCTCACCAGAGGAAGAGGCAATGAGTTTGCTGTTCGTGTCCCAGTGAGGACCAGAGTTAAAGGGCTTTTTGGAAAAGACCTGTGGAAAGGGGAATGCATAAAATAAAGCATGGAAAAGAAATTCTTCCCCATCCCTATTATGACCTTGTTGATGATGAAAATGCTAGTTCATAGAATCATAGAATGGTTTGGGTTGGAAGGGATCTTAAAGATCATCTAGTTCCAAACCCCTGCCATGGGCAGGGACACCTTCCACTAAACCAGTTGCTCCAAGCCCCACCCAACCTGACCTTAAAGTTGTTCCAGGATAGAGGGGTAGGTAGGTGTGCAATCTCCACCCTCCAGTTCAAGTGCTCCTGGGTTAAAGAAGTGTGTTTGAGATATGTGCCCTGCAGAAAGGGGCAGCTCCTGCCAGAAGAAGAGGAGTGTACAGTCACCTAATACTCCAATTAGTCACTTAATAGTCAGGTGTACAGTAGACACAACCACAGGCTCACAAGGGTTTGGGCACGTACACCACTCTCTCCCCACACCCCGACAGGACTGACAGTGTTTGTCTCCTGTGACATTTGCAATTTTCACTGTTCCTAACACCTTAGAGAAAAGGAAGAGTCGTGTTCCAATCCTTATACAACCATCCCCAGGCAGAGCCCATCCCACTGAGACCTGGGCATTTCTGTCTCTTCTGATAGTGCCTTGTATCCCTCAGAAAGACACAAAATGCTGCCAGCACGAAGCAGGCTCTGCAGGAGAGGCAGGAGCTTTACTCCCAGCAGCTGATGGCACACAGCAGCCCGCCAAGTTCGGAGCAGCCTGTCTGCAGGCACAGGGACCCACACACCTGGGAGCAGCGGGGGTCCCCCAAATACCCATGCACAGCCTGCTCTCGGGGGACAAACAGCTCCTGAGTCACTGCACAACTTTCAAACACGGGCTTTGTGCAGCGGGCTATAAAAAGATGGGGAAAGAAGTCTTGGAAACATTGGATTTTTTCATCTTTTAGCGAGGTGGCATGGGAAGGGGTGGGGATCATGTGTCTCAGTGGTGGAGCAAATCATGAGGCCCACAAGCTTCCCTGAAAGGAGGCAAGGCAGCCCTAGAGAGATCAATCGCAATTTTATCTACCCTTTTCAAGTTCTCATTTCTTTTCATCCCGTACTGCCAGATAAAAATCTCTGCCTCAAACATGGGTAAGGAGATAGAGCTTTATTATACCATTCCAAAAACATTAGACGCTGTAGGCTTTGCCCTTTTATGAGTTCACTTTGCTGGCACTTCCCTCTCTGCCCCCCCAAATCTCTTCCCTTTAATATTTTTTCTCTCCAAATCAGAACAACAGGCACAAAACTAATTATGTGATATTTCAGATCCATGTTGTGTTAATGGCACCAGATCGCGTGTGACATTTCCGACTTGTTAGACTATTATTCTCGCTTATTGTTATCTCTGCTGCTCTGAATACAGGCTCAGGGCTTTATATCCCCCCCATGCACCAGGCTCCCACCCCCTCCTTCCCTCTCTTGTTCTCATTTATCAGTGTGTGAGAATCTGTAGAATATTAAACTGGGCCATGCTGGATTGCTCACTGCTCATTGTGGGCACTGGTGGAAGGGAAGGTAGAGATGGTAGAGCAGAGAAGGTAGGGAAAAGCAAATGCCAGAAGGGATTTGTGGGGAGAAACCACCATAACAAGGGTCAGCCCAGGGGAATCACTCTGACTTTAGGCAGAGTTGTGTCAGGCTGTGTGATGCCCATTCCTCAGGTGACCTTCCAGTGATGGCTGCCCATCTCACCTGCCTTGTATTCTCCAAAGGTGGACAGGAATCCATGAGAGACCCTTCTGATGTAGCTTCATCCCCCAAATGCCTTGCTCAAAAAGACGAAATTGTTTCCTCTGCTTAGACCTGTGGATGGGGCCTTAGGCAGCAAAGGCAGCAGACTGACCCTGGCCCTGAGCCCCTGGGCTGCCTGTCAGAGTGACAGAGTGGGTCATGTCCCACCCACAGCCTCTGCTGCTGACCATTAACCCAGGGAGGTCCTTTAACTCTGGGCCTAGAGATGGAGGCCAAGGCCCAGAAGCACCAATAGCCCAGTGAACATCAACTGCTTTGCAGCTGCAGCACGAGGCAGAACAAATGGCAGGAGCTAATCAAGGGGTGCTGCTGCCACCACACGCCGACCGGCAAATGTCTGCCGTGCCACCTCAGGGATCAGACTTCCTAGGGAATATCAGGGTGCAACTGTTGCCCCAATAGGGCCAGTTCATGGTCGCAGGGGGCCAGGGGAATATGCAATCATTACACATAGCGTTAGCTGCTCCTTCACCTGCCTGAAAAGCTCCCATATCCCAAGGACTGCTGAAGGTATTGGCCCCAGTGCCATCCTTTTGTTTCACTTCCTGACAGATTGTGCTCCTGGGTGTCTTTAGTCACACAAACACAGCAGCTGATTTGTCTCCACGCAGCACTCAGTGAGACAGCGGATGCCAAGTTCTTCCCGAGGATACAGGCAGTGAGATCGTGCCAGCACTGAGATTGTGGGGAAAAGACTGAGGGTCCTCCTGCCTCCACTCCTGCTTGCTGAGGCTTTCCAGCATGCCACAAATCGCACTTCCCTCTCCATGCAAATTCCCCCACTCCCTTCCAATGCCACCTGTGCTCCTGCTCCCTCTGTGATGACCCTGTGCTGCCAGTGAGCAGCACTCCAGAGAAGGCCCACATGCCTGGCTCCAACCAGTAGGTCTGTGAACCTCCTTCTACCCTGTGAAAGCGTCTCAGGAGAGACCTATATTGGTAACTAAGCCAGGGCCAGGATGCAGACTTCAGACTCTGTCATGGCCAGCCAAGCCATGACATGCTTCCCTGGCCCACAACAGCCAGCATTCTCCCAGAGGATCCTGGACACAGTTCAGAGGATGGCATGAGCCAGGGACTGTCACCAGTGAACTGCATGAGAGAGGCCAAAGTTTAGTTGTATCAGCACAAACCACACCACATCACAGCCCCACAGGACCAGACTGGATCCTGGCTTGTTGTGTTTACTAGAACAGATACGGCCTTGGTACAAGTGAACTTTAGAGAGGAGTCTTTGCCAGGAACATAATCTCCAGCTTCATTCCTCTAGGGCTCAATCCAAGGAGAGTTTGCAATCATATATGGCTCCCTGTGTGCCAAGGAGCTGGGAGGGGATGCGATACCAAAACCTGAACATTTGGGGTAAATTGTTTTGTATAATTCTGAGTCTCTATCTTGGCTTAAGCCTCATCCAACTCTGATGCCACCAGCAGGGGTGGAAGTCACCCGGACTTCCCAGTCTGGGAGCCCTTATAAGGGACATGAGTGAGGCCACAGACACAGGCAGGGCCCTGTGAGTTCCCAGACAAGACTAGGTTGTCTCTGCGAGTCTGTAGGTTGTTGGCTATTTAGCAGACACACATGGAGACCTGAAATAAACTTCATCTGGGAATAGGCTGCTTCCAGCAGCATCTGCAGGGATCTGCTACAGGAACAGCTTGGTGAGCACTGCTCATGGGAATGGTGCTGTGCCGCTGTGTTGTGCACTCAGGGGCCCCAGACAAGCAGCAATCTGTGAGATTTCTTTGCAACAATTCCTGTCCAGAGACATTCTGTCTGCCCTCCTGGTTCATAACCCACTGAAACTCTGGCTTAAGCAACTCCAGGTTCAGCTCCATGACCACATTCCTATGGGCTCTCTATCCATGTTTTGAAAAGAACTCCCAGAAGACCAAAATGAGAACAAGCTGCCTTGCTGCAACCCCAGCCCCTTCACAGAGGGGTCTGTTGCTCTCCTGCTGTAGCCCCTTGCACCCCCTGCCCAAGCACCCCTCTGTGCTCTCTGCCTGCTCCCAGACCCTCTGCACTGTGCCCTGGCCTCCATGCCATGGCTCCTCCCTGGAACAGCTGCAGCACAATATGCTCCACAGCTTGTCACGGGGGATGGGAGGAGGAGCAGTAAGATATAAATAAATAAAATAAAATAAGTCTGGCTTAATCCTTTTATCACTATACTTCTTTCAGTCCTTTACAGAGATAATAATCGCCCAGACTCTGCAGGAAGCACTGATGGAAGCAAGCACAGAGATCTCATGGCAGCACCCTACTCTCTCATCTGCTGTCACTTGGGTGTGAGGCAAGAAAACAAATCCTTACAGAGGGCAGGCCAGGAGCTAGCCCCAGCAAGGCTGGCTGGCAGGTGAGCAGGATCAGGACAGAGAAGAGGGAAAAAAATGGGAAGCTGGGGAGAATCAGAAGCAAAGCTACAGAAGGAGAAATGCAAAGAGAGGGAGTGAGATAAAACAGCACCCTGGTGCAAGGAACAGAAAGGGAAGAGATGATACAGCACACACCTAAGTTTAAAGCCTATCAGTAAAATGCTGCTTTCCTCAGAGGTCAAAGGTTTGACCAAAGGTCAAACTACTGTTCCATGTCAGGGTCTGGAAGCCCTGCCCAAGGTTCCTGACTGCTCTGTCCCAGGATATAGGAATGGCCAAAGCAAAATGGATGCCCTGCTGGGACAGCAGGGAAAATGCTTCCCTGGGATGGACCAAGCATCCTGATGGCCACCAGGGTCTCTGCTGCATTCAGCAAGGAAATGGGAGAGAAAAATGCCCCTCTGGTCAAGGGCAAAAGAATCTCAGCAGGTTCCTCCTGGGGGAAGTAGGCTTTGAGCTGATGCTGGCCTAAAGCCCCCCAAACACGGCAGCAGAAAGAGCTCAGCATGTGCAGACCTCTTAGCACGTGGTGACTCAAGTGCTCCCACATAAAATGGCAGCTGTCTCTTCCAGTAAACAGATGCCTTCATGGCTTTAAAGGGCAGTGAATCAAGGTCACCTTTCCCGAGGTTTAGCCATCTCTTTCTTTTCCCTTCAGATTTGCTAATATGGTACATCAGTCTGCTGGCTCTTCAACACATCTCTTCCAGTCACATTGATTCACACATTGATTTGCTTAAGTGCAGCACAAACACAACCCCACTCTTCATGTGTTCTTCCCACCTTGGGGAGTCTTCTGCCAGACCCCAAAGGTGCCTGTCCCTCCTGAAGAACCCCCTGGGCTCCAGACAGGCCTGTGACCTGCAGCACCCAGGAGAAAGGACCCTTCATCCAGGAAACCCCAAGTACCTCTGGGTGTGATTTTTAATTTCCTGCAACACTAAGATCTGCAATGCAATGCCAGGAAAACAAGTTGTTATCTGACTTGGCTTTATTCTGCCATAAACTGTCACCAGGGCAAGGCTTAGGGAGCTGTGCTTCAAGGACTGCACATGCTTTGAAGGAAGATCCCTGTATGCAGGTCACTGGCTCCTGCCTAGGGTCCCCAAGCATCAGCTGGGCCTTGGAGAAGCTGCCTCTGACTTCTCTCCAAGGGAAAACCTTCCCATGAGGGTCAGGCTGAGATTTCCCAGGCAATTCTTGCTGAACATGTGGGTTTTAGCCTCTTCACTTCCTTCAGGGTCCTTCCATGAACCCAGTCAACTGCAAGCCTGAGGCAGTGGCCCCTCCACATGTCCTGGGCAGATCTTTGTGCATCGAGAGGGCTTTCCAAGCAAAAAATGCCAGTGGTTCCTTCTGCCTGTCCCCACAGAGAGAGGCAGTGCCCTGGGAGAGTGACAGGGGAAAACAGGGCTGCTTAATCCAATGTGCTCCTACATGAGAGCATTGTCAGTGCTGAGAACATGCCATGGAACCAAAGAACAGCTGAAAACAAAGCAAAAACCAAATCCCCAGAGAGCAGCTTTCCTGCTCCTGACAAGGACAGTCAGTTGATCACCAAAAGTCACCTCTACCTCAGCCCTCAGCTCCCTTGGGCTGTGCTCCTGATTTTGTTCCCTAGCTCAGTGAGGAGGCCATACAGAGGGGTTTGGGGAGGAAGTGACAGGGGGAAGGCTGCTCTGGCTGGCTCTATCCACTGCCTAGCACACTGCCTGCCCTGGCTTTAGGTCCCATGCCAGGGGAGTGACACACAGCCATGTCACCTTTCCCCCATGCATTTCCAGGGGACCCTCGTAAAATCTGACCTTCATGCTATAAACCTGTGGCTGATTGCTGAATAAGCCATTTCCTCCTAGGTGATTTAACAGGGACTGTCGACCTAGCTGCAGTTTGTCTGGATTAGAAGAAAGAATTCATCAGGCAGTGGCATGGCCCACCTGCCTCTCCTCTCATTCCCATCTCCATGGCCATTCCCTGCTTGCTGTCCCCCGCAGTCCTGCCTCCTTTCTCCCCAAACAGCCCTGAGCAGTGAGGACAGGGAGAAATCAAGCAGGTAAAGAGCTGCTGGGCTGCCTCTGCTCTTCCCTTTCCCTGTCATAAAATTCTCAGGGCCAGCTCTGCCATCGGGGGAATATTATCTCTCCATGATGCTGTTAAGCTCTTTATGGCATCAGTTGACCCTTTCTAACATCCATTGATTTTTGAACTACCCTTTATGGCAACCCTTTAGATCCCTTTGGTCTAAATTACTAAACATCAGTGCCCAGGGCAAAACATGGGAACAAATAAAGCAATAGGGAAAAGTCCATTCGGTAACCACGACTTCACTGGTGCTTTTGGGGCTTCTTCCTCCTTCCTTGCCCCTCAGTGGGCACCCCAGACATCCTCCTCCCCTCCCTCCCAGCACCCAGAGGCACCTCACCCTGCCACAGCTGTGCTCTGGAACAGGCAGGATGGTACTGAGCCCACCGGGCTCCCTCTCAGATTCTCCAGCTCTGCACCTCCCCCAGGCACTGTCACTCCCAGGTTCTGCCTATTGCAAGGGATGTTGCCACCCGTCTCCAAATTCACAATGCCTGAAGTCTCATCCGGAAGAAGCTCCTGGCCAAGCCTGGCTAAGGCAGCCTAATAGGGCAACTCAACAAGAGGTGAAGGCTGCTGCTTTTAATTTACTGGAGGAATGACTTTTCATTCCAGATTAATATGTTTCAATTTATTTCTGTTTTCCTGAGCTCAGCCCTTGTCCAGCAGTGACTGTCTCCTTGCCTCATTCTTACTACTTGTCCAAATGAAATACTGAGGTATATTGTCTACTATTATGGTAAAATACACAATATATCATACTGATGCATTCTGTGAGTATGACATAAAAATGACAAATGTGCTCTGGCCAAACACTGAAATGTATTCATCCCGCATTAGTGCAAAATTAATATTAATACGCTAGAAAATGGCTTGGGTGATGAGGGTTTTGTGTCATATTAGAGAGGACACTTCATTCCTTCCTCATTTTTTAGACAGCATCAGCCCTCAATGCTGACAGGAGCCCCAGGATATCTACCATAGGCATATTTTCACAGAACTGCAGCCAGGACCACAGAGGATGAAATGCTTGGACATGACACAGAGCTGAGTCCCAAAGCACAGATTCAGAGGGCCAAGGTGGTACCAAAATTGAAACTGTCCCAGCTTCCTCTATGCTGCAGATGCTTCATGATTTATCCTTTGTATATTATCGTCCCCTCCTTTGATCTCTTCAGTCACTGACCCTGTCAAAGGCCACCATGAGGGAGGAGTGGGATCCCATTCCCATGGGTGGTGGGATCAGTTCATCAAATTTGTATTTGGCCGGATTCACCTGCTGAGTGCAAGTCTGTGTCAGGTTTCCATCATTACTGCCCTCCTCTATGAGGTGTGGTAGAATAGCTGATGAGTGCAATGCTGAAGATAATATACTTTACAATTAGGCCATTTAATTATTCCATGGTGTGATTTCCATAACCACAGCCATATCTCTGCACATTTACTGACCACGTACAACAAAATATAACAAGTGAAGAGGAAAAGCAGCAGTTTTAATGTATCAATCATAAAAAATTATTTCCTCAACTCTGATCTGAAAGACTCAAGCCCTGAAAGTGGCTCCATCTAAGGTCTGCACACTGGGATTATTGCCCTGCCAATACCATATGCATACATACTATAAACATACTATGTAAGTAAGACAAAGTGGGGAAAGCTGAGGGACATTTTCACCTTATCTTAACCACGTTTGAGGTAATGTTTTCTTACACAATTGCTGCATCTTTGCCTGATTTCCTGAAACTAACTCCCCCAAGCAATGCTAACCCAATGTCAGCAGCCGAGTGCAGCTCACCAAGCTTTCNGGAACTAACTTCCCCAAGCAATGGCGAGTGCAGCTCACCAAGCTTTCACTTGCTGCCAGAGGATGAGCAATTCCAGGCCAGGTCTGCCACATCCATTTCTCTCCCTCTGGCCAGTGCTTCAAGGGAAGATGAAACAAGTAAGTGCTTTATCATTACAGGTACAAAACTGCAAAGCCAGGATGGGCCGGATGGCTCCAGATACGCAGACTTTCAACTCTGGGGGCCCCTGGCACAGTCCCCTGTGCCCTCCTGCCCACTGCACAAAACCCTCCCTCACAGCCACGATTTACTGAGCAAAAAAGCCTCCAGAGCATCCCCAAAGGAACAGTTTGTACCCTGCCTTTCATCTCCAGCTCACAGGCCTTTCTACAGCACCATCAATACACGATGGAGGAAGAATCATTAGATGTGGCACTTCCATCAATATCTCTGAGAGGAACAGGTGACATGAAAAAAGGTGAACCTGAGACCTCTTCAGACTGGAAACAAAGAAATTACAAGGATCTTTTATTTTCGATGGGTTAGCATTTTGGTTTATATCTATATCTATACCTAATTTATATACCTAGAAATGGAGCATCCATTTTTCCTTTGTAAATGGGAAGTGGAGGCTGAAAGCTACAACCTTTGCCTAGAAGACTAAACGGTCTTTGGAACAGGCTGATAAGTGATAAAAACAACCTGCAAAAGCATGTATCCTTGCATCATTTAAGATGACCTTTTAGAAGGGAGATACAGGAAAAGGGGACGAAAATGAACAGAGAAAAGGAAAAAATGCTGGGGGAAACAAAATTTTAAAACCAAACATCCGCTGTTGGCATTTGAAGCAGCTGCTACTAGAACAAGAAAATAAAAATAAAAATAAAATGAGATTCGGCATTTTATTTCCCCCATCAAACAATATATCCCAGCTAATGGCAGTAGAATAAAAATTTACCCAACGCAGCCTGCGAGAGAGGCAAGAGAGGAAGAGGAGAGAACAAGGTAGAGGGAGGGGAGAAAGGTTATTATAAATGTGTCAAGCTTGTTTATGGCCCTTTATCAGCAAGTGCAGTGGAAAGAGAGAGGCACCGTTAGCGCATTTTAAAAGTGTTTGGCAGCTTTGTTTGGGAATGTAAACAATCTTTATAGTCAGGAGCATTTATGTTTCACAGAACATGCAGGCACGTGCCACCTGTGCTGACAGATTTCTGAAGGACCTTCTGACATCCCTGCTGGACTCTGCCTCCTGGCTCTGCGACATGGGTGCTTCATCTGAAGGTCTGAAAGCGCAAATGATAGAAAAGGCCGCACTGGGAATACAAAGGGATTTAGGGGAGGACTTGAAACTCATGGAAAACCCTTCTGTCAAGGTCAGATGCTGGGCTGGTTCACCTCGTCTCTGAGTCAGGGGAGTTAGATTCCACTTCTGGTGATGTTGCTACAAATCTGTGGGACAGCAGCTCTGATGCTCCTTGCAGAAGACCACAGCCATGCCCAAACTGCAGCCCCCCAGGAGCAGGGTGCAGCAGCAGGGGTCAGTCCAGCAGAGGATCTGGTCACTCCTTCTCCTGCCTCTCCCAGTTTCTACTTCAATTAATGTAAGTGATAGGCAAATCACTGCCATTTATTTATATGGAAAATATATTATCAGGAATACCCACACCCTGAAGGCAGCTGACGTCTCATTTTTCACAGGCAGGACGGGGAGGGAGAGCCCCGAAGAGCAGCAGTGGCAGAGATAAACCAGGAGACTGCCATGAACAGGGAGACAAAGGAGGACACCGTGGTGCCTCTCCCCGCCGCTGCAAGGGAGATTCACGCTCCGCAGATTAATTCTGAAGCAGTGTTTAACACAGCTCCCTTTGGGGATGAAGGATTTGCCCTGCGTTTCAATGAGACGTTCAAAATCACACTCATCGCTCTCGGAAATCGCACTCGGCTAAATTGTCACCTCTGGAGCGGGAAGGCACGGCTGGGAGCTGGGCAGCCTGGGAAGAGAGTGGGGCTGCGGGGCCATGGTGGGGCCACGGCTCAAGTCAGGGGCTTGAAGGAGAGGCAGCGCATGGGATGGCCGTGGGGCTGGCAGGGAGCAGGAGGGAGCTGGGGGATGATGGGGGGGATGGGCGATGGCCAGTGTGTGGAGCAGAGGAAAAGAAAAACACCCAGAAAAGGGTAACGGCCAGAGGGCAAGGTTTTCCTTCTTGTGTGGGAAGTCAAGCTAAGCCTTCCTTTCCTCTGATCTTAACTGGTATGCCTTCATTTTTCCTGTCTTTACTGTATTCCCTGATAGGAAGACTAAAATTCAGAGGAAACATGCAGCTTTGCTGTACTTGGACATCCTTGTACAGCCACATCCTGGACTCCCACAGCCAGCAGAGAAAAAATGGAACAGACCAGATGGATCAGCAGATGAGTGATGCCCAAAGACCCAAGTCTACCGTGACCTTGGTAGCCTGCTCCAGTATCCACCACACATAAAAGGGATGAGATGAACAGCCTTGGGAATGTCTC
Organism: Atrichornis clamosus; assembly: GCA_013400975.1. NCBI lineage: Eukaryota > Metazoa > Chordata > Aves > Passeriformes > Menuridae > Atrichornis > Atrichornis clamosus. Next base: position 75,360 of record WBMZ01000801.1, read on the forward strand.
CGTCAGCACAGAAGGGCAGAGCAGATATAGTGACAGCACTGGATGTGCTCTGCTCTTGCTGTAAATCCACTCTGAGCTTCAGGGGTGGATCCAAGTCACCAGGCTGGGGTTCTCCACTCCAGTACAACTGTCCGTGGGATGGTAATTGGAGCAATTCCTCTCCCACAAGTCTCCAGAACTGCCAACTGATGAGTGGCAACTTCAGTTGCTACTGACCTGAGGACATCAGAACAAAAGTCCAAAAGCCTTTTTTACCTTCTTATTGCTCTTGAGATTCTTCACATCTGCTTTATGAAAAGGTGTAACTGCATTAAACCAAAGATTTTGAAGGTGTGAACCCACTATAAGAGCAAAAGGTGGCTTTATTTAAACTTGGCACACCAGCACCTTTTTCCAGGAGGCCCTGGAATACTGTCAATCCTGTGTTACCCTCCTGATAAGGAGCCAGCAAATTCACTTCCCCATGTGCAGCCAGGTACCTGGAAATCGTCATATAAAGGAATTTAAATGTGGATGTGTGATATTTACTGCAAAGCACGACCTGCATGCAGACAGGGGAAGGAATGCTTGAGCAGGAGGAGTAAATGACTATCGCGGGCAGAAAACCCACTGCAATTCATGCATCACACAAATGGTTGTGTATATTAAAGCAATGAGGACAAAGGGTATTGATTTAGCACAAGTATCAGGAGTCCCAGGTGCTAAAACCTGAAGAAATACAAACTGTGCTGGGCAGAATAACAACAAAACGAAATGATAAAAGGATATGAGTGTTTGAAAAGACGCGTAGGACGGGCTATAAATTCTAATAATCCATATTTCTCGAAAGCAGCAGCTATTGACTCAAAAACAAAAGAGCAGGCATTGTAATGTAACAAATGTCAGACGGGATAGCAGCAGGAATTCAATTTGCTCTGGCCATATATCAACTTGAAACTTAATGTAATGGCACATAGTTAAAGCTGCACCCTCACTTAATGGCTATTACCAGTCCTGGGTGGGTTTTCCAGCAAGCATAAAGCAGTGAGTAATTGGCCCCGCTCTGCCTGCATCACTGCTAATGAAAAAAAACGTGCTGGAGCCTGGCAGCAGCGGGATCTCGGGAAGGCAGGGAACCCTGGCAGAAGCAGGCAGCACTAGAGCTGCCAAGAGTCTGCCCTGCCAGGGTCTCTTGAAAGAGTTTCAGGAGAGACCTCCAGCACTTCAGCTGACCAGCATCTCTTTTGTAGAAGGGTCAGCTCCTCAAGGCAGCATCCTGACACTCTCATTAGCTTCCTAAGTGGACGGGATTGGGGCCTGCTGGAAGAAGAGGAGGAGAGAGCCTGGGCAGTGATCCCTCCCCCGGTCCCGAAGCACAGAGTACTTAGGGCTGCTCGGGCAGGGGCGCTGCAGTCAGCCCATTACAGCCACTGCAATTCCTTCTCTTCCGTGACTGCAGACGGTCCGGTGAAACAACAGATTTCCTGTCCCGCAGTTCTGTGGCTGCTGGAGTGAAGAAGCAGAAGCATCGGCAGCACTGAGAAAATGCCCTGACCATATGTTAGAGGCAAGAGACACTGAATGGAGGAGGAGGAGGCAGTGGGGAAGAGGGAGGCAGGAGGGATGTGGGACAGAAACCTTTACACCAAGGAATAGTAGAATCGCAGAACGGTTTGGGTTGGAAGGAACCTTAAAAATCATCAAATTCCAACCCCTGCCATGGTTAGGGATACCTTTCACTAGATCCGGTTGCTCAGAGCTCCATCCAGCCTGGCCTTGAACACTTCCAGGGATGGGGCAGCCACAGCTTCTTTGGATAACCTGTGCCATGGCCTCACCACCCTCACAGGGAAGAATTTTTCCTAATATCTAATCTAAACCTACTCTTGGTTTTAATCCATTCCCCTTTGTCCTGTCACTCCACGGTCTTGTAAAAAAACTCCCTCTCCAACCTTCTTACAGCTCCTTCAGGCTGCAATTACGTCACTCCGAAGCTTTCTCTTTTCCAGGCTGAACAATCCCAATTCTCTCAGTTTTTCTGCATAGAAGAGTTGCTTCATCCCTCTAATCATGTGGAGGCCTTCTCTGGAGTCGCTCCAGCAAGTCGATATCCTTCCTGTGCTGGGAACCCCAACATGAAGCATCCAAAGCAATTGGAGAGGGCAAAGATGTAAACCTGTCCTAATCACTCCACTGCAGATAGGCAGGGCCATTCCCAACAGGCACATTAGACTCTTTACCAAGAGTAAAGCTTGCAAAATGTGAACTTTCTAGGGATACGCCACTCCAAATTTCAAGATGCAGTTTTGGAACAATCAAAAATAAATCAGTCCCTGGAAGAACCTCTCTCAGATTCGTCACTGAGCCTCACACGTGGTAGAAAGGGACTCTGGAAGGTCAGTGCTGTGCAAACCTCCCTGCAGCACAAACACAACCACTTTTATTCCATATCATGAAATATGGAATCGCGGCCTTTGACTTTGCTCTCTCAATGCTCCTCAGGAGGCTATTTAAATACCTTCTGCAGCCTTTTATTAAAGCAATAAAGATACCCAGAGCTTGTGACTCAGCTCTGCCTCCTCACGTACTACGAGCCGTACCCAGAACTTGCCGAGATGTCCAGTGGTGGCTTGGAACACCTCAAGTAAAGGTTGGCAAGCAGTGCTTTGGGTGGCACGACCGGGTGTTTTAAATTGTGCTGTGATACCACGAGGCATTGGTTGGGTTTCAGCACAGAGGAGCTGCTGAGCTCCGGGAAGCCTGGCACAGGTTCCTTGGAAGCTGGAGGTGCTCATCTCACTGAGAATTCCCAGGCTCTATCCCTGGGTGAGGACACAGCCCAAACACCACACCCCAACAGAGAACAAGGTCCAGCAAGAGCCCAGCTCTCACGTTACCCTCGCCCTCAGTGTCAAGTGCACACAGGAGGTCGGGAGCAGATTTTGGTGTTGACCAGACAGTCGATGAGAGCAAATGGAGCACTGGAGGCTTAGTGTGCCCATGGGAACCAGACCTTCCAAGTGAGAAGCTGGAAGGGGAAAGGGATGTCGTACAAATCCACCTTACAGATTAAATCTCATTTTAAACTCCGAGTTCTAGTAACAGTATCTGTTTAAATGCCCACAGGCCTTGCTTTTCTCAGTAATCTCAGCCCAGTCTCCTGTGACTGACAACACCAGGAATGAATCTCTTCTGAAGCTGACAAAACTCACTCTGAACTGATTTTCTCTTGAGCTCTGTTTATCTGAGACTGAGACTGAAGAAAGCAGCTCTGAAGCAATCACAGCCTATATTTACTCCCCAGATCTGCACTGATGCTGCAACAGCCACTAAGTGTGGCCAAGGCCAGTCTTGGCACATGTAATACCTGCCAGCAGCAAGCCAGTTCATTTTCTGTCCCCTAGGCCCCTGTCCCTGTGGAAGCCAAGGCTGTGTTGACAATCTTGGCTGATTCTCAAGAGACCTGGGGCAGGCTGCCTGGCAGAGAGGGGACCCCAGCCTGACTCACAACAAAACAGTTGGAAATATTCTGGGCGTCTGTTTACAGCCCCATAAAGATTTTATGCAGTGCATTTAGCCTCATGTCTCTGCATTCATCGTGTTAAATGCTGAACGTTTTACTTTAATACCACAGTGGCTACAAGCAGGAATACTTAACGTCAGTAAATAAGAAGTAATCACATTTTCCCAGTGAATGGATCAAAAATGGCCACTGGGAGAGTTAACCTTCTGAAGTCGAAAGCCAGGGGCTCTTGCTGAGGTTTCCAGTGAATGATAGACCCTGTAGGGCATCTCCAGGAAAAGAAAATAATTAGAAAAACAATGGCATAAATAATAAAGCTTATGCATCTTTTAATTGAGGAACTGGTCTGTAGATTGGGCAGAGCACACTCGTGCCCAAAAGCCAACATTATACATTCAAATGTAGGCGATGGAGGGAAAGAGGGACAGAAGCAGACGGACTAAGACACTCTGCATTTGTGAGCAAAATCTACCGGAAAAGCACATTAGTGCTCCTTGGAAACTAGAGCATTCCATGGAGAAACACACACACAGAAAAGAGGGGCTTCTCAAGTGAGCCCAGATTATCACAACAGACTCTCAGGCACAGTTCCTGCAGACCTCTAACTAGCCTTGCTGGGCTTTGGGCACACTTCTGTCTACCTGGGAACTCCAGCCTCCAGCACCAGCTAAATTCCCCTGGATGCAATCACTCCTTCCTTGAGGAGGGCACACAGCAAATTCACAGCACCATGCTTCAGCCTCTGGCCTAGATGTCCACTGTAAGGAAGGGCTCAGGGTCTCATGAGATAACAATATATTAATTATGTTTGAACTATCTCAATTGAAATGATGCTTAACAAGACATCCTGACCAAGAAGGTCAAAATCTAACTGAATGTCTCATGGTTTTACCTCAAATCACCTTGCCATATTTGACAGGCTGTCCAGAAAAGCTGTGGCTGCCCCATCCCTGTTCAAGAACAGGTTGGACAGGGCTTAGAGCAACCTGGTCTAGAAGAAGGGGGGTTGGACTGGATGATCCTTAGAGTCCCTCCCATCCAAACCATTCTATGACAGGTTCACATTAGGTAACTACATCATATGATTTTCTAAACACACCTCTCCTCCACTCCCTGTCTCAGCTTCTCTCTATTCCAGTCTTCTCATGTATATTGGCTTTCCCTTGTTTCTCTGCAACATTTTGTCATTATTCTACCAACCAGAAGACCAGCTCAACTCATTTGCATCCTAATTTAACCACACTCTCAATCTGTCACTCAAGTGTCAGCTGTAATGTTAGAAAACACCACTCCAATACCTTCCCCACCATGTGACTCCCAAACAAGCTCTCTTAACTCTGAACTATTGCCTTCTGTTGGTACCTGGTTGCATCACACTGGTCTAAATCTAGTCCTTGGCTATAGGAGAGACCCCCAGAGGGGGTCTGATCTCCAGGTTACTCTTTCAAAGGCGTAGGTGGTACTGATATCAGCAAGCCTGATGTACATTACAACAAAACTTCTTGTCCAGCAGATGAGAAGGGTGGGGTAGGCAGAGACAATGCCTAGTAGAAGGCAGTACACGTCCCTACCAAAAACATCCTATTTGCAGTTCCCAGCTTGTTGGATCCTGAAAACGTGAAGATACTTGTGTGAAGCTTCTTCAAGGATCAAGTTATCAGCTCCACTAAATTGTTCTTGAGACCTTTACTGTGCAACTCTGGAAGTGAAAACTGAGATGGTTGATTCACAGCTGTGCTCTACAGCCTTCCCAATCACAGAAGGGCTGGGAATTGGGCTGTGGAGATAGAAGGTGGGAAGCTCTTTTGTCTTCTCCATCTCAGTCTCTTTCTCTCTCTTGACGAGTTGTCTACAGAGAAATGGCAACTTTGAAGCTGACAGCCAGACACCAGTGCTGTCCCATAACTGGTGGGCCACCAAAGAACATAACTAGATTTTCAGTTTCCTTCAGCAATCAGAGATCTTCCAGAAGAGCCTTGATGAGCACACCTCAGCTCTACACGTGATCCACAAGGTCTGTAGCTGCTGCTTGCACAACATTCCCCAGAATACCTTGCACATCTCCCTTTGAAGTTGTGACCTGATTACCATAAGCAACGCACTGCAGATGTACCTCTGCAAGCCCAGAAGCACCAGGGGAAATGAATATATTAGTATTTATCATATTAATGCAGATCAAGCTGGGTATTTGTTCTGACATTTCAATAATAGCTTTTTCTATTTTTTTTTTAAGCAGCAGCTTGTATTTTCTTCTTCCTTAAATAATTCATTGTTACATTAAACTTATTTTAAATTGGGGTCCTTTTTTGATCAAACTAAAACCTTATTTGGATAGCCAAAGGGGAAAAAAGGTATAAATGAAAACTCCCTATTTTCTCTCCTTCATTCTTTCACTCCTTTTTTCTCTCTTGTTAAAATCTCTTAATCAAAGTGACAATCTGTCTTTCCCAGGAAGGAAGCCGGTGCCTTTGAACAGTGCTGCTCCGAGAGCTCTGTGCTTTGATGTGGGATTTAACTTGTGCCTGTAGCAATCCCCAGTGTCTGTGCATCGTGCACTGCCCTGGTGTGTGCCCGTGTGTGTGTCTGTGTGTGTCCTTGTGCCCGGACACTGCCTGACCCACCCACACAGGCAACAAAAATAAATACAGTGGGAAGGGGAAACACAGCAAATGCCGAGACCACACAGAAGAGTGATGTGATCCTCGTGGAGTTACTACTGAGCACAGCTCAGAGGGGACCTTGTTCTTTGCCTTTCCCCACAGTGACATCTTCAAGCACTTCATCTGTTAACGTCAGTGAATACAGAGCAGCCCGTGACAGAAGGCTGACACCCTGCACAAGGTCGGGTGTGTGCTGTTCCTGCAGTTCACAGGCCCTGGACCACGGCTTCAGTGTGTTCCCATCCAGCACCCTCCTGGGTGAAGAGACACAGTCTGTGATTGTGGTGTTATCATGCTGCTTGCTGTCCTTGCCCTTCCTTCCCTCGGTGTGACCCCAGGCTGCCCCTGTTCTCATCACAGCCTCTCTTCTGCTCTGACAATTGTTTCCCTCACCTTTTCTCTTGGCCCACGTGACCTCAGTCGTGGCTCTGGGGGAAAGCAAGGCCTTCACCTTGTCTCTTCTTTGAGGACACAGCACAGTGAGCAGATTTGACCCCAGGGCTGGGCCAATGGACTACCTCCAGAGGCTGGGCCCACCTTGTTTCCATGGGTCACCACTGTCCTGGTGCCTTGGTCATGTGTTCTGTTGTGGGATGAATGCCACAGAAAGCAAAACCAGAGCAAAGCTACAGACACCGTCCCATTTCACAGCAAGAAAGCTCCCTCTCTATCACATAAGGAAGCACCATCACCTGCTGCTATGATTTTACAGCAGTTATTCATCGCACAATTCCCCAAGACCTCTGCTCTACTCCTGGCAAGTGCCTTCTGGGACTTCACCCAACCCTTCAGGGATCACCTTTCCAATCAGTACTGGGACCTTGGTCACCCTTAAGAGAAGTTCTTTGTCTGAGTGAATCAGAGCTCTTGGTTTTGTGTACATGGAAGATTTTACAGGTGCTTCTACCTGTCCTCCCCAGTGGTTTTCTGTAGCAGCAGGCCAAGTGCACAAATGCTTTACAAAATACTGAACAACAGAACTACAAATATGAACCTCAGAACTACAACTCTCCAAAGCAGCTTCAAGTCAGAGAAAACAAAACCTTGACAACAACAGAATCCAGCACTGCCTCAAGTTTCTTGTACCAAAAAATCTTAAGCACAAAACTGGTATCATGTCATAATGCAAGCTGTCAAGCGTCTGAGGGGTTTTTGGAAGTTTAATGTTTCAAGTTTTCCCCACTTTTCTCCTCCTTTAAAAGCTTATACACAAACACGCAGAATTTTCTTCTGCTTTAGGAACAAATACACACATAAAAACACATACACAGAAGCACATTATTTTTTTCTAGATTTTTTTCTTTCTTTTATGTGTGTCCTACTCCTCACCTCTTCTAAATAATACTGGAATTTGTGTTGGAATTCTGTCTCATGTTTCCATAAGCTGTGGGAATGATACAGTGGGAAATAAAGCTGACTCTCTCCCTACTTGCCTGCTCTGGGAACCTTTGCTGAGCCACTGCAAATTCCTGCACTTCTGGGAAGAGCTCACACCCTGCCCTTGGTGACTAAACGGGGAGATGCCAGAGTAGATCTATCCAATTGCCAGTGTCTGCCTTGCAAACAATGGCTTATAATCAAGACAGAAAATAATTATAATCACAGAGCAGGAGGACACAATACACCAGACAGCATCTGGGACCTCCAGACTCCATCTAAGCAATTGCTGCCGCTTTTTTGTTTTTGACTGAGACTCTCTGGCCAATCTGATCTCTGCTGCAGGGATGTTTTCCTCATCTCTTTGGTTCATCTCCCTCTATTTTGAGAATCTCTGTGTTCTCCTTGCCTTGGATCCTTTCAGTGCTCTCCCAGGGCTTTATCCCATTAAGCATATATTGCTTCCAGAATCTTTTGTCCCACCACTTCAGATCCCCTTCACTGGATGTCTATTTCTGTACATCTTTGATCAGCCAAAAGCAAGGGGGTTTATGCCTTCCATGGAGGAGTAAGGGAATGCAGCAGCTGACACTTAAAAGCCAAGGAAGTCTGGAGGCCAGTGATGGGCTGCCTATAGCCAGGGATTGTGGGAAAGGACACAAGATAGGCTTGAGGTGGAGACCAAGGACAGACTTCTTGGGGAAGGAAACTGAGAGAAGAGGAACAGAAGAGACAGTAAATGAAAAGATAGTGACAGGAAATGGAAAGAATGTGAGAAAGATGTTTTACAGTGGATAGGAAGCATTTGTTTCATATGTATCAGGAAGCAGGGAGAACTCCAGGGAGGTTTCCCAGGCATTCATTGTAGCTAGAACATGCACAGGAAATTTCCACCCCCAGCTTTTGTAATGTTTGATACAGGTGGTAAAGTCTGACAGAGGTACAGCCCTGAGCTAAAACTTTACCACTTCCCTGTCTGTCCTGACCACTTTTACTTGGACAGCTAAGTCCATCCCAATACACTTCCCCTCGAAGCCCCTGCCTTCCAGAGGAATGGAATATCCACAGCCTCTGTGAGAACCAGCATGCCTGCTCAGACACTCAGGTCCAGATGTCTGTGCACAGCTTTGGGAAAGAGGGCACAAGATGAGGCTGAGTTCCAAGCCCGTTCTCCCGGTGCTGCCTTGGGTATCCATGAGCCAGCTCTGCAATACACGTGCTGCCCAAGAAACGAGCCAGGAATGGCATCTCTCGGCAGAAGCCCTGTGTCATTTCTAGCAGACAAGCAAAGCAAAAGGATAGGAGGAGCACTTCCCGGCACAGAACACCTGTACAGAGCCCTGCCAGTCCAAGGGCACCTCTGTTCCTGCTCGGTGCTGGTGTTGCTGCCTAAATCCGAGCCTGTGGCTGCAGTCTCCGTACCGCGCTTCACAAGCCGCGTCTCCCTCCCGAGATTTGCCACCGGCTTAATAGAGTGCACATTGGAGAAGGTCCCCCCGCCCCTACCCTCATGCATACCCAATCAGGCCTCCTGATTATGCAAATTAAATACAGTAACATCACCCCCACCACCACCTCCCCGCGCCTCTACCCCGCCCCACTTCAGCACAAAAAGGGAGGGGGGTGAAGAAGAGTAACAAACCCTTCATTCATAACCAGAAACATTAATTATATGTAATGATGGGCAGTCAACTCCCTGAAGCATTTGCATAATTACTAATGCTAATGGATTCAGAGTGCCTCTCTCCTTCTCGCAGAGGAAATTTAATTGGAAAATGCATAAAAGCATGAGGAGGGAGGAGGGTGCTCTGAGTGGTCTGAAGTGGCACACGCAAAGCAGAGGAGCTCTCTGGGAACGGAGGAGGAAACCTGCTCACTCCCTCCCGGCTCCTGTGGCCAACCTGCCTTTTCTTCCTGTGCCTGCTCAGGCATCGCCCGCATTTCTGGGGAGCAGGCACAGGAGAGATCGAGGGGTAGGATCAGAGCGTCCAGGTCGGTCGTCTCGATCCCAAGGGGATTATAAAAGTAAGATTTAATGAAATTAGGAAAGTCTCAGCTAGGTGCCTCAAAGACAGCAAGAAATAATGTATGCCACTTGCTTGGCAGGAGGATTTCTTGGGCCCTCTGGCCCCACAAATCTCCAGCAGCTGTGTCTTTCTCTATTTCCCTCCACATGCTGGTGGCTGCTGAGCTTCCCTGAGGCAGAACTTGCTGCTTTCTCCCCACTGCCTCCAGTTACGCTGCCACCAGGCTCGGCTCCCTTCCCAAAGCAAAACCAACCTCACAGCAACTGCAGCACAACTGCCAGAGCCAGAAACCCTCCATGCCCTCCGGGAATGTTTCTTCCTCCTTCCTGTAAAACTAATGATGGCTAAAGAGGTGTCAAATCTGGGGCTGGGCCAACTCCCGTGGTCTTCTCAGGCCCCCAGACTCCCTCCCACAGCTCTCCGAGCCAGCACATCCCAACGGCCAGGATTTTGGAAGGGGTGAACAAGAGTTCATGTGGCCATGCATTTGTTCTTCCATCTTTTCCTTGCATTTACTCCCTGTTTCTCTGGAGTTTGGCACTGGGTCTGGGTCTGTGTCCTGCAGACAGTGCACAGGAGGTCAGTTGTGCACCCACTGCCCTTGCCCTCCTCAAGGGGCTGTGTTCCTGAATGGAGATAAGTTTTGCATTGCCCTGTGAGCAGCTGGTGAGGCAGCAGATGGCTGGGAATCTGTAAAAGTTAAAAAAAACGTTAAAAGTGCTGCTGTCACAGCCGCAGGTATTGTTCACTCATTTCCAGTGCCACCAGACTCCACGTGCATATCAAACAGGGTGCGTGCCCTTGGAAACATCATCAGAGGCAACTGTGCCACTCTAATGTCCCCAGCCAGGTGGCCCGAAGAGGACACACCGTGACAATAACAAAGCTCTGCATCATCACAGAGGGACAATCAACCCTTCATCTTGCCCCTTTGCCATCCTTCAGCAGTGGCGCAGCACCCTGAGGGACCGGACACCAGTCATTGCTTTATTGCACTATCAAGCACTGTGCACACCTTTGGCAGTGCATAAATAACAGCAGTAATGTGGTCCCCTGAGCAAAGCAGCATTTCATCAGCAAGAAAATTGTCCTCTCTCTCTCCCTCTTAACATTCCAGTGGGTACCACTGGCAGTCCCTGGCTCTGGGAGGGTTTGCACGTCTGCTTTCCATTGCAAACACCCGTAATTCAGGGCAGGTCGCGGCTGTTTTTCATCTTTCTGTTGTCAGATAATTTTAGTTAATTTTTAATACTTGTGAGGACCAGAGCCATGCAAAAGGCAGCTTTGACAATTAATCTCTCTCCCTTTCTGACTCCTGACTTGCCTCTGCAGCTGCTCCAAGCCTGGGTCCCCATTTTAACACCATCAATAAGACAGAAATCTGAGTGGCACCTCCACACTCCAGAACCAACGCCTTAGGCAAGCCTGAGATGGAAAGAGGTTTCAAACTATCCTTGTCCTCTTTTGTCAGCTCACCAGGGACCTCATTGGAGACCTGCAAAACTAAGTACATGCTGCAGGTTTCCAGCACCTCCACAAAACAAATGAACAAAACCCCTCAAGGAGTCCAGCTTATGACATGGAGAGCCGAAGGACTGGTGCACACACAGACAATATTTCTTACTCAGGCATGTTTGACTGAGTGATTCTTTCTCAGAATATTGGTTCAGCTTTAAGTGATTCAACGATAACAAATTCTGAATTTTACCAGTGCCTTGCTCACTCTAGACCCCTCCCCAACTTGGTTTTCAACTACTTCCCTTAGGAGATTTCCAAAGTCTAAGCTCTCAGCCTACCTTTCTTTTTACTTTGGTTTTTGTTGTTGGCTTGTGTTATTTTTTTTTTAATAATGGCACATTTGGATATATAGATATTTTGCCTGGATTACAAAATACTTTGAAATCTGGTGCACATTTGATCCATTTTCCCAATATAGTAGAAATGCACAGAAACGACGGGGTACATTTTCACTCCCTCCAGCTAATCTCAATGCAAAGAGTAGCCCAGCATCACATCTTTCAGAAAATATCCTTTTTTTATTCATTTATCACTAGAGAAAGGAGAAGATCGAATCCAAGAAAAAAAACTGCAAAAAACCCACTAAGCAGTATAACTGCTGATTAAACCTTGTTTCAGTCAAGAGTTCAACCTGAATGTATCTAAAATTTTAGCAAAGTCAATCTACACATTTCCACTGAGAGAAAAAAAAAAAAAAGGTCTTTTCATTGTTATATGAAAGCTGCACCAGACTGCAGACCTCCAAGTGAGATCCATGAAGATGGTTTTGCTCAATGCTACCCCAGAGCTCTGCTCTTGGCTTTGTAACCCTGCTAAAGGCAAGGAAGAACAATTCTGCAGGAGCTGACTAAGACAATATGAAAAGCAAACAACTGCCACAGCAAGAATTATTTCATTTTATTGCAGAGATTTGACGCTGCCGCGTGCAAAATGGGTTTGGGGGCCCTCAGACTTGTAAAGTGAAGGCTGCCCCAGAGCACTGTGACAATATTTGCCCAGTCTCAGCTGCCTCTGTGTGGAGGGAGCTCCATTCCTGTGCCGGGATTCCTGCCTGTTCCCGAGGCAGCAGGAGAGCTGCCAGCAGCACAGCAGAAATAATGAGCTCTCTTATAGCTCAGGATGAGAAACGGACAGGAGTTTTGGGGGACAAAAGGGAAGAAGATTTCCTCAAAAGCAAGCACAGGCCCTCCCTCCAATCCTGCAGCGAGGTGAGAGCTTGAGAATGGAGAAAATCAATGAGTACAAGTTGAAGGACTGGAACTGACTGAGAAAGGTACTTCAAATGCTCACTCCCCCAGAGACAGTGTGGAGTGACTCAGGCTGCCTTGCAAAGCCTGCTTCATTTCCCCAGACTTCCTTGTTGTTTGAGATCAAGGGTTGGGTAAGTGATCTCAAACAGCAGTAGTTCATATTTGTACAATATCCTCAAGACCAAGGGACCCTAAATGTCTTCACAAACTTCATACAGAAATCATCTCAACTATCACAGAAGATTTTTAAAAGATAAATTCACCCAGATTATCACATTTTCTAAGCCTGTTGATCTCTAAATATTATTTTTCCCCCCTATGTTTACCATGGCCTAAATCCAAAGTCCCACTATCTGAAGGGTTGCTGGCCCACAAACCAGGATGACCCAGAACAAAAAAAAAGAGATCTGTAATTAAAAATGAATCTAAGAATTATTTACTTTCCCTTATCTACTCAGGTAACAACCTCAATGGCACCAGCAGCAGCACTACGGCAACAACTCACCACAGATCTCCTGAAGATCTGGTGTTTTCTAAACTGAATGCAGAAATTATTTTGCATGAATCATTGACAGCACCTCTAATTGTCACAAGACTCATGAAGGGTTTTGCAGAAGTTTCTCTGTTGCTTGCAGTGGACTGTCAGATGAGAGACTGCACGCAAACAAAACCTTGTAAAGGTTAGTACAGAACATTTCTGAAATGGATTACTGCCTGCAAATACAGAGCAACAAAGTGGCTTCTGTGAAACCACAAAGGCACACAACACCACTATTTAGTTGTTTGCACAGATCTCTTGAATCAGTAGCAAATTAAATAACGTTTCTACAAGATTAACTGGTAGCTAAAATGCTGCATCTTCATAAGGCAAAATCTTTGTTTATTGACAAAAATATATTAACTTCTTTTTCAGTACAGGAAATAAAGACATCCTGGAGAAGGACAATTTTATTTGCTGTCTCTGATGCTACAACCTTTGAAAATATAAAAATATTTCCAATAATCATTTATAACTCCAAAGCTGAATAGGAAGCAACCCATTGTCTTCATGATGACTTTGAAAGCAGTGCTGAAACTTCATTTGGAATATTTTTAAAAGATAAAGATTTACTGTAATGCAATTATTTCAATATTGGCAAAGTGTCTCCACTTGTAACTGCTAACGTTCATTTGTATATGGAGTTGTAATTCCCAAGGCTAATGGAATACAGGAATACATCATATAGCAAGTATCCTATGGATATATCATCCTTTGATCAAGGAGGCTACATTGCAAAGTTTTAAATCTTTTTAAACTCATTTCCCAAAGTGATTCAGGTTTCCCACAGGGCCCTTGTATATCCTACATTTGAAAAGGGTTTTTTTAATGTTCTTAAGCTGCTGGAAGTGACTTTGGTAAAGGGGAAGAGGATCAGATTGTTCAGCAGCAATTTTTAAGCTCTTTCAGGCTGTCCAACACAGAGAGGCACTTTCAGTACTCCACACTAAGGGTCCTTTCAAAGTGTGCTAAAAGCTTTTTAATGATAGAGGTTTTTAAAATTAAAACAATGCCAAAACGCATTAAAGGTAAATTACAAAAGGGAGTTGAAGAGAAATTATTTGACCATAAAGGCAACTTTAATCTCAGAATACATTGTATCCAGAAAAAAAAAAAAAAAAGGAAAGGAATTGCATTCGGCATTATGCATTAGCACTCAAATGTCTGCTTTCACATTTTGATTAATTCTAGTGCCTTAACCCAATTCAGACACTGATAAAAACTGTTGACTTCTCAGGAAACCATGAATATCACTCCTCCAAGGCCAAAATTTCTCAAAAAGCTTTGTGGAGCTGTACCCTGACCACAGCACATACTGAGAGCGAGCTGATAACATGAACACAGGCTTCAGAAATCCTACAGTCACAGCTGGCCACGTTCTCTAAACTCTGGGTCTCCTAACTCTTGTAGTGTACATCATGTCCTTCCCTTCCCTTTGCAGCAACAGAAATAACATTTTCCTTGAGAAACGAGCTAGGGCAGATTGCAGAAGTAGTGACTCTGTTAAGGCAGACTTTCAAATTAAAGTCAATTTCAATTATACATGTAAAGAGTATTGTGAAATCATTTCAAGAAACAAAGATACATTGAAATGCATTGAGACTGCTAATAAGTATTTTATTTTAGATAAAAATTGACACTTAGGAAAATTGAATTTTGTACTTGCAGGCAAGGGAAAAGCAGACTAAAAATGTTAAGGAAAATAGTTCTTTAAAATGTCACTTAAAACAATTAGCTAAGGAGGGTAGTTGTGTTAATTCTGTGATATTAGAGCCCCACCTGTGTCTAACTTCTAATAAATGATAGACAAAACAATTGTACAGCATTTCCCCAACCAAACAGAAGAGAGAACCTCTACACTGCACAGGCCTTCAGCTCCGGAGAAGCCATTTCCACATCCTCAGGTACAGCAGAGGCACAGTCCAGGGAACTTTCCTGACCTGGCAAAAGGGAATCAGTGGGAAGATCACCTTTCCTCCAGGCCTGCACAGACCATTCTGGCAGAAGGAGGTTCTGTAGGGCAGTTATTTCTCTAGGCGGACTCTACTTTCAGCACTCACATGGTTTCCATTGTACATGAACCTGTGCACCTCAGAGTGTATTTTTTAAATGTATATTTTTTCATAACGCTTCAAAATGTTGCGACAACACTTTAAAACTCTGGCTTTGTTGCATAATTTGAGGTTCTTAGCTTACCCACTTCAGAACATCAAGCCCCATACAACTAAACCCACCAGCCACAAGACTGTGCTCTTCAACAACCCAAAATCAGAGCAATCACCACCCTTTCTGTTTCACAACTACTGCACATATTTGAGTAAGTCAAAAACAGTGAGAGCTGAAGTACAAGCACAGCCAACATCTGCCACCTTGTTGAAGGCTCTGTCCTTGAACTCCTTAGAGCTGTGCAGTCCAGGTGAGCTGCATCTTGGAGCTGCTATTTGCTCGCTGTGCATTTATTCCAGCGCCCGAAGCTCCTTGCAGACGTGCTCGGACCAGGAGGTCACATGCAAATCCAGTCCCCAGCCCAGAATTGCACCCAGGCTCACACACACACAGGCAGCATTTACACAACTGCCTTCCTTAATGAGGAGCCTGGGTTAGATGCTTAAGTAAAACCTGTGAAATCTGTATTCCAGGCATGATTCCACCACAGGTTCCCTGTGTGACCTTCGGCAGGTCATTCAAGCTCTCTGTAAAAATAAGACTGATAACACTTCTACTATCTGCCTTGCCTATTTAGACCCTAAGCTCCTCAGACAGAGATTGTCTCTTACATGCACTGAGCCTGTAACAGCTGGGGCCTCTTATAATAATTGTCTGCATTACAGTAGTTAACAGCAAGAATAACAGCAGTGACATGGACAGGGATGCACTACCCCCCAAACACTGCAAAGGGAAACAAGTACAAAGCAGGAAGCTGTGGTTGAGCAGAACAGGGATATTATCGAATGCAAACATATTTTTGAGCTCTGTGATCGAACTGGAAGGCAGGTTTTGGGCTGTAACGAAAGAAATCATGTTATTACCCACTTGCACAGCCTGACAGCACAGCCCCATGCAGAATGCATGAAAGCTTTCCCTTTCTATTATGCTTGGGGGCTGTGATGGAAACTCATTTTTTCTTCTTTTCATAAATAAAACCATAAATGACTAGCAGTCTGGAAAGGCAAAGTCTTGTGGGGGGGAGCTGCTCTCATGTTTTATCAATGAGGAAGCAGAGCACTGGGCATCATAATTTGTCTGTTTGCCTGTTTTCATTATCTTTTTAATGTTAACATTAAAGTCTTCAGGAGACTGTATTAAAAAAACCTGGTGTCGAATGACTATTTGAATAGAGATGAAATGCACCTTTGAGAATAGCAGGTAATAGCAAGGCTTTGCTTCTGCCTATGAGCTGAGAAATGTGCTGTAATGTCAATGTTGGGGGTTGCTGAAAAATTCTTTCCTGTTCCAGGTTCTCGGTGTTTTCTTGTCTCCTCCGGCCTTTGCTCAGCAGCAGCCCAAGGAGAGCTGGGGGCCAGTGAATCCCAAACTGCAGCACTTCTGGCTGGAAATGAGCACAAGGTGCAGCTGCTCTGCCTCACTCCAGGCTGTGACTGCTGCCCCGACCACTCACAAGCTGCTTCCTGTGTACAATCCCAGCCCATCCACTGGGAGCTCGAGTGCTTAGGGATGCTCTGATTAAAAGGGAGGTGCAGAGGTAAAAACCAAAACCAGCTCTACTTTTATACCCCCTTCTTATGCTGTACAGAGCCTGAAACCTTTAGGCTAGCTTTTGTTTTGTTGATTTTTTGACTTTATTTGATTGTTTTCATTCCTGCTTGGGTTTTTTTATTACATCTTTGGGGGGTTTTTCTAATTAGACATTCAGGTCTTGTCAATCCTGTTTCTCTGGAAGATTTTGTGGATGGGTAGAGATCTAATAGGTTTAGGGTATCAGAGGAACCAATAAATTGCAAGAGCCCTAAAAAAATCACAAATAGATTTTAATCTAAAATGAGGCAGTTGCTTAAAGGGTACCACAAAGATGCATTTTACTAACGTAACAAATGTTCAGGCCAGCTTTTGCTTAGCAGGAGGTGCAGACTGCTCAGGAAATTTGCTTCACAGCCCACCCAAAAACGCTGAGGCAAGTGCAAAACCCATGCACACACATAGTTATGTGCACATGCATACAGGGATTTTAAACAAGGAGTAAGCAACTTTGCTGTGAATTTCTCTGCTCCTCTTACTGGTTTCTGACAGACTCTTCCCCATTTCACCAGTGCATTCCTGTGCAAGAGCAGCTGATAATTATCCTCTATTGAGCATCAAAGCCAGAAATGATGGGTGAGATCACTTATGCCACAATCCCATTTTTCATACACACATATATGTTGCTTATGCCACGATTCAGTCCTTCTGCCACTGCTCTGCTACAGAAATACTGGCAATGGGGAACAATTATCTGCTTGTGCCCTTCTGTCCCTCCTGATGGAGATGGAAAAAATAGTGGAAAAGAGTAGAAAAGCTTCACCAAACTCTCTGAAGCAAACCTGCCACCTCTGAGCTTCCTGGAGCAGTAATTCCCACATGTGTAGTATACAGATGAAGGAAAATATTGGATTCCAAAAATCAAAAACCTCGTCAACTCTAAGGAAAAGTGAAAACATCTGAGCCCAGAAAGTGGCTCATTAGCTAACTGTGAGTGACAAGATGACTCCATCCTGTGTTTCTTCCTTGCTTTCTTCACGAAGGCCCATCTACATACCCAATTCCTATCCAGGAGCAAGGGTGCATGCTGGACTCCCACCTGACGCCACAGAGGAGCCAGTTGGTTATGGGGCAGTCAGATTCCTTGTGGAGTCTGTGATTAAAAGATGCTGTACCCCAACTGCACTCAGACAGGTGCTTATCTGCACAGAAAACTCATTAAGTTGATAGTAAAACTGAAAGGGAAATGGTTGAGATCCAAAGTGCAGGCCTGAAGATGAGCACAGTCCCCAGTGCGCTCTTGAATCAGGGCCAGGATAAGCAAAGAGCAGAGAAAAGGGAATTATTTCAGCTTTTCTCCCTTCTGGATGCTCCATATGCTCCAGCCAGCTGTTCTGGGTTTGTTCATACTCATTACAGTGGGTATGTGTGACAGACTCTACCTCCCTTCAGAGTGACTCAATCATATGGGGTCTCAAATGGTTTGCTGGAGGCTTTAACGCAGGTTGTGTCCCCTCCAGAGCTCCACACACCCCGCTCTCTCCTCCTGCCTAAATTCAGTGGCTTTAACAAGTCACACCTCAGGACAAGAGGAAGGTTAGGTGACTGTTCTGTCTGTTCAGCCAGACTTTCACCCACTGCACACCTGCCATCTTAGACACATCGCAGCTACCAGAGGGAACATACTATGCTAGAACAACAAGAAAACTTGTTTTGGAAACTCAGACTTACAGCTAAGAAGCTATTCTGTGGAACAAATTCACAGGTTTGGAGCTTTCTTGGTCCCAGAGCCTGACCTGCTCACTGACACCACAGAAGCATTCCCAGGTGCCTCTGCCTCCATCCCTCGGGCCATGTCACTGCCCCTGTGAGCTCCCAGCTCCCTGCAGGATCCCAGAGGGAGCAGAGACTTGACCAACAACCCAGCATAAGCTTTCCACAGCACAGGGCCTAACCCTGAGCTCTGGGCTGAGGAGGACCTTAGACATAAAACAATGGCTGGCACATTCCAGGATCAGACCCCTCTCATTTCTTCCCCATGTTCCCCCAAGCAGAGGGGCCTGCTGCTAGGAGAAGTTTTTGGGATTTAGTATTTTGTCATTCTTTCCAAAAATTGCCATGCCACTTGCCCACATGTGGTCTGAAATGTGATGATAGGAGAATTTGGCTGTTTTCCTGCTACTGTCCCAAACAATCACGTCTCCAAAAGACTTGCAGCCTTCTCTGAGCCTTTCTTTTCCTATTACTTCACCTATTCAAACACCAGAAATCCTTCCCCATCATTTTTTCCAGTAGATTTCCCTTCCAGTGGCTCAGAGTGGGTCCTCCCACTGTTCCCCGACATGTTGTCTCTCAGCTTTAATCAAAGTCACTTCCTTATTTCCCATCTGATTACCCAAGTGCTGCCTGGCCCTCAGCCACCCTCGGAGCTGGCATAAGCAGGTGCAGCTCTGACAAAGTGACATCAATCTATGTGCACCCTGAATTGGAGTTGTCTTGCTGATGGGGACCTCTTGATCCCCAGCATTTCTGAAAGCACAGTCGCATGGGTTGCACATGTGAGAGAGGGATGCAGTTCTCGCCTCTTTAACCTACTTCAAGGATCACCAAATGAAGAATCTGCCTCATCCTGTACACCTTCTCCCTCTCTTTGAAATGTAAATACACTCTTTTCAGCTTGGGTGTTGGGTCAGAGGGATTGATGAGTACTCCCTTGGTACCCGCAGAACGTTTATTTGCATTTCTCACCACCACCAAATCACTCTGTGTGCTCTCCCTTGTTGTCCCATTACAAGGTCCTCCCATTTGAGTCCCTGCCCAGCCAAAAGGGTGCCGTGCTCCCTTCAGCACTCGGCAGAGGTGTCAAACACACCGTCAGTGTCTGACTTTTCTGCACCAATACTGCTACAGCACTACACAGGCAGTGGAGACTCAGGCACAGCCTGTCCCTTGCACCTACAGCTTGTACCTGGCAAGAAGCACCTGTGACTGCACTGTTGCAGTAATGGTAACCCGATGAGAAGGGGAAATAAACTGATTTTCCTTTCTAGCCTATTTCCCAGCCGAGGAGAAGAAATGCCTGTCTGCAGATCCATCTTCAGGGAACTCCCAGAGTCCCGGAGCACACGCAGATACAAACCAGAGCCTGGTTTTTAGAAGATATATTTGTGCCAGAAGCCTTGAAAATATTTCTAAGCTACAAGCAGCACTGTGCTAACTCACACTTCCACTGAAAACCATTCAGTTTTCAGAAGCATCAATGATATCTGCCCAGGGACCTTCAGCTCTCTGAGTTATTAGGTTTGCTTTCCTAGTGAAGCCAACACAAAATCCTGTGTTTTGGACACCAACAGCATTTGAGCAGTGGAACTCCTTGTTTCAGGGGGTTGGATGCTATAAATTCTCGTAAGCTGAAAGAGCGACCAAACGAATTCAAGGGAGAAAACCCCACCTAGAGCTACTGAATGTGTGAAATGACGTGTGGCTAGGAAAGTCGTATATCTCTGGAGATGGAGAGAGCATATTAAGAGGTGCCACTATGTGCTTATCCTGTTCCCACATTCATCCTCAGGCATCCACAATTTACCAGTGCAGGAGACAGAACACTTGGCTGTTTGGACATAGTGCAACTGTTCTTGTTGAGGCTAAGGCAAGCAAAGCACTCTTGAATACACGTCTGTCTAAACCACCTGCACAAACCCTCACAAGCCTGTCCACCATCACTGCATTGCACCAGGAGCTATAACAAAGAGCCACAGCGTCATGATGAATGATTTGCCTCTTGATACACTTCAGAGAGAGCTCCTGTCTAGAGTCAGAGACCTGTGTTTACCTCTGCTACCTTAAACACCCAAGGGAGTACAGGAGAACAGTCATCCCAAGCTCATTTTATAACCAGCAAGAGGGGAGAGTATGGCCAGAAGGCAAGTGACCTCCGATGAGCCGATTTCTCTCTCTCCCTGAGGACAGTGACTGTGTGACACCAGCACCAACACACACAGCTGCACTCACAGTTTATCTGCGTTCCTCAGCTTGGATGGGATAAATCCAAACTTCCACAATACACACACACAGAGAACAGAATCCACACCTCATTGCCCTGCACAACGAAGTAATGAACTGCTGGAGCCCTGGTCTTCCATGAGAATTGTTTTTGAGGAATTACAGGACAATGTCTCTGTGATCACCTAAGAAGGGCTGTTCTCAAACACTCCTGTGTCTTGGGCCACTGCGGGCAGGTTACCTCAGCAGAATAATCCCTGCATTTGGCCAAAGGAAAAGCAGACAAGACCAGAGTCCCACTGTGATTCGAGCGAGAAGGATGTGCAAGGAAGGCTTCCCAAGGTCATGGCTGAGAAAACACATCCACAGCTGCACCAGCAGCTGTCAGGCTCTGCTGAGATGCCTTTGCTCAGGAGGTCTCTGGGAAATAAAGGACATCACTGAGCAGAGGGACTAGGTAAGAACAGCATATTTCAGGCTCCTCTGACCTGGGCACAGAGAATAAAGCCCACCTGTTCATTCCCTGGACACGGAGCTGTGCACCATCTCTTCAGATGCACTTCAGCCTCACGCTGGAAAAACAAAGGGAGGTGCTAAAGGCCAGAGCTTCTCCTTTTTTCTTTGACAGCTCTGAAACACCAAATATACCACAGCATCTGGCTAAGCAGCCTGGCGCATGCTATCTCTGCCTTGCCAAGGAGACTGACTGACAGATTAAATTAGACACACAGATAATGGTCTGGGACATCTTGAAGGCCCTTCTCAAACCAATTCCTGTTTGTGGCATTAATCTCCAGTGACAGAGGGCCCCCAACATGCAGAAACCAGCTGTGCAGCGCTCTAAGTAGGACATTGTGTCATACATGCTAAGGGGAGCAGGAGAGACTTCTGAGGTGCCTTGGTGCATGCTAGAGCAGAACACCCCAGTAAGAAACTCTGCCACGGATGTGAGGAATGGCCAAAAGGGCTGTTGTGAAGAGAAGTCCCAGGGTACAGATGGGAGGGTTGAAGTCTCCCTAAAGACAGCCTATATGTAACCCATTGCAAAGCTTCCTATCAGTAGATGTACAAAGCACTTTCCTGTCACTAGGAGATCTCAGAAATCTCTCAAATGAATGCCAAAGAGCAGCCCCAGAATTAAACCTTGATCAGGGAGGGTCACGTCCCACAGTGCCTGCGTTGCGCACGCAGCGATCCATCAGCCCTGTCGCTCACAGGCTGGCTGCAGCCACAGCCTCTCCCTCTCCCTCCGCGTTCCAGGTGACCTCTGCCTGATATCCACTTCAAATGCTCCATCTCTAGCCCCTGTGTCTTCCCTGGCGGCACATACACCCTCTGCTTCTGCCACAGAGCTATGAATCATGGTAGAATAATAAGCTCGTTTATGAGCTGCACACAAGCCCAAAGGACCAAAGAGCGGAATAAATCGCTACAAAGCTCTCTAAGCCGATTTATTCATTCAACAGTTTCTTGCTTTGACTCCAGCCTGCTCTAACTGGTGTCCAAACATTGTGGTAGTACAACAGGAAAGACAGCAACCTTCTTTCAAGAGGTTCATTACTTTTGTCTTTTCCAGATCAAGAGATGATCTGACTTGTGTAGGATTTGAAGCCTGGCATGTCAGCTGAACGCATCACTGCTCTGACTCTGAGGCTTGCAGTGAGGCCTGCAGCCCTGGGTAATATGGAAATGAACTGCTAACACAGGCTTACAGCACACAGCTTGGCCAGGGAAAGGTACTGCCTCAAATCCAGGGCCCTCTTGTCCTCAGCAGACTGGAAGAGGATCTAATCTAATCAGGGGCCTCTCTTGGGGCAGGAAGACTTCCTAAGTTGAACAGAGCTGTCTGCTGACTGGTACAATATAGTATCAATAAAGGGGACTTGGCCCTTCTTTCACACTAAGGATCACAACACTCAGCAGACAGCAGTCCTCCCAGGCAGAGCTGCATCCGTATGATAGCTGAGAATCACCACGTGTCACAAATAGGAAACAGAGACAAGGCAGGTCGAACACACTGATCTGAGTTTGTCTTCCAAGGTTGGTACAGAGCTGGGATAGAATTTTTAAAATTTCTCCTGCCTGTCCCTCACCATTTTAGCTCCCTTTACCTTTCCCCCAATCCTTCATGCCAACAGCTCATGTCAGCTTGTCATTGTTTGCCAGGCCTGTCTGTTCTTCAAGTTTACCCCCTGCTGGGCTTTCTCACCCCAGCCTCCCCATACTGCTGGTAGGAAAGTTGTATTCCTGTAGCCTTTTCAACTTTGTCACAGCTCAGGTGCAGAGAGTAAGGAGAACATGGGGTCACACAGGATGTCCCCTTTGAGCAGCCACTCACAGAAATCCAGGTAAGTACCCAGACCTGGAGTTACTCCTTCTCAAGCTCACCACAGAAAGTGTGATCTAATATGATGCAGCAATTGGAGATCCCAGACCTGTTTCTCTGTCTGCCCTTGAATTACCTGAATGGCTCAGGTAAAAAGGTGTTCTCACCTGTAAGAAATGCTTGCAATCACCCCTTAAACTGCCATCTGTGACTCATATTACAGCACACCTCAAGGGATCATATCTCAGGTCCACAGGTAGTTGGGTTTTCTTTTCAGGAGGGTGAAAAAAACTGTGCACTGACTCAATAACTCAGTCCAATGGAACATTCATCTGGGATACAGAAAAGGGTCAGGGCCCCGTGGCAGTCTCCACTGCTGCTCCCTGAGCCTATCTGTGACTGCCAAGTGCTACACTAATGCAGACTATTGTTCTCTTATAGATGATTTGGGCAGGAACTATGAAGGGAAAAGCAGCAGGGCACAGCTATAAGAGAAATAAGCACAAGATGGCATCTATTAGCAAGCATCCCATTTAGTGACTATCCATAAACCAGGCAGTATGAATAAGAGACATTAATGGATCTCTCACAGGCCTTTGCTATTACTCTTTCACATGGGCATCACAGCAAAAAGGAAATCTTAAGAGTAAGTTGAGTCCCTTGATTCATTACTCCATCTAAAGTCCTAAAAGCCCCATAGCGAGACAGAAAGCACCAAAACAAACTGCAAGCCGTTTTTCCTGATCCAGAGGAGTTTTACCCTTTGGGAGGTAGTTGGCTACTTTTACTGATGTCGCCCCTGCCAAATCCACAAGAGTTTCTGAAATCCCCCTGCAGAACAGTTGGCTTTCCAACGGCATTGCCCTCATACTGAGAGTATCCCTAATTTATCTCTGTGGGGATGAGAGAAGCCGAGAGAAAAGCATTCAGTTCTTGTTCAAATGAATCCCCCTTTGCTTTCAAAACAGCCCGGGAATCTCTCAGCTGGTATTTTTGTCCATGACTAAACACTGGTGGAGGGTGTGATATGTGGCTTAAAGGAACAGCTCACTGTAAACACATAAACAACTCCCAGACTGATATTGCCTCTGCTTTGCAGCAGGACTCTAGGCTTTCAGAGGTTTTTACAACTTCCTTTACTCTACATAATTAAAAAGCAATTATTTTTGCAACACAGGACGGAATCACGTTCAACATCCTGATGACAGCAAGAAGCAAAAGCAGGGGAGGGGGAGGCACATTTTGCAACTAGAGGATAAATGGCCTTCAAAAAATTGTGGAGGTGGAACAGAAATTGCAAGGAACAGAGAGGCTGGAAGTAAAAGAAGGGGCTATTCAATTCCTGTAGAGGTGTAAATTTTGGCAAAGTGCTCGCTTCAAGATCAGGGTTGAGGTCCATTTAGCAGAGCAGTGGGGGAGAAGCTGAAAACCAGATAGTAAAGACAATTATTTCTTCCCTGTATGCTTGGTGCAGGCTCAACTCAGCACTCATTGCAGCTATTGGAAACCTTCCAAATGACTGTACTGACCCTCAAAGCCTGCCAGCAAGGCCTGGGCCAGAAGTCACTAGCAGGAGCCATCCAGGGCCCAACAAAACCTGGAGTCTCTGAAGGTATCCCACGTGAACAGGAATCTCTCCAGCTCTGCGGGGAACAGGCCAAAGCCTTCTGTTGGAGTGCAGGTGGAGCTGCTGAACAAGACAGGAAACTGAACAAAGCAGGCTGACCTCTCTGATTGCACAACTCGTAATTGCCTTTAGGAAGAACAATGCCACATCTGTCTTGCAAAGATGAAGATGAAGAGCAACTTGCTTGGCAGCTCAGTGGAGCGGAGGAGATTGTGACCTATCATGAGCCACAGCTCACGTCTGTCTCATGCTCCAACCCATCTAGGCACGTGCTATCCCAGCACCACGCTAAAGCAGGCTCAGCAATGCCTGAGCTGCCCACACAACAGGCAGAGCCCACTTGTGCTGCCTGTGAGAGCTACTGCAGCAGTGCCACTACTTGCATGTGAAGCAGGCAATTTAAATTTGGCCCTTGCCTGTTTTCAAGAACAGCAGCCTCAGAGTGATCACACTGTACATACAAAAAGTTTCTTTTTCTTTTTTTATTTTTTAAAAGCAGCTCTGGCACTGATTTCAAAGGCAGTTTGGTGCTTTCAAGAATCCCTTGGATTCAAGAATCAAGAACTTGAATGTTTTGGGACACTTTCAATAAGAGTCCACAAAGTGCTTTTGAACAAGGGACTCGGCCTCTTGAAGGCATTTTGCTACTACAGAGGTGCAGCAGTGGGTCGTACAGCTGGATGGCTTCAAACTGGTTCCATAACACAGAGATTGATCCAGCACCTCACTGTATTCAGTTTAGACATTTTTTCCTCATTTTCACAGGCAAAATAACCACTTAAATTTGGCTTTGCATCAATAAATTGCCTGAGATAATAGGATAGATGAAAAGAAGAGCTGACTAGCAGGAAAATATAATAAAAAGGTGCTTGACTGCGTGAGTCAGTTCTGCCCTGTGTGTCAGTGGCACAATTAGTCCTCCCCTTGCAGGCCACATGGTTTGGTGTTGTATTTGACAGACAAATCAATCCTCCCCTTCTTCTAAGCACTGTCTAATGAATAAATCAACAAGGTCACTGGTGCTGCTGCTTCGCCCTTTCCCTGCCAGCCGGCTGGAGCTGGACCTGCTGCCTGGCTCCATCTGCTGTGCTTCCAACAGGATCCAAGGGTCCTGGGGAGCAAGATGGAATGGTTAAAACACACAACTGGGCAGAGCCCTCCCTGGTTTACCCGATTTGTGTGTTTTGAGCAAGTGACACCAACGCTTAGGCCAAACAAGCCATTCACTCAGCACACCCTGTCTCCTGAGCCAGCCAGAAGGAAGAGGGGGAAATCAAGCAACAATGCAGAAAGGAAGAAGTACCAAAGGACTTGATGTCACTGGTTGGAGTGGGAGCTGCTATGCAGCAGCCAAGGGGAAAAGAGGACCTGCCATAGCCCCAACCCAGCAGCCTCAGCCCAGACCCCTCCTGCCCAGCACAGCCCCCAGCACAGCAGGCTCAGGGCTTTGCTGGAGAGCTCTCAGTGGTTATGCCATGCACTATAGACAAATTGCTATAATGATCTGGTCTTGTGCGTGCAAAGAGGCCCTGAGCTGGTTGATGCAATAATAATAACAATAGCAGTAATTTACTCAGCACCAAGTATGTATCAAGTGCTTTCAAAATAACCAGGCAGATGAGGCTGCTGTCCCAAAGCACTCACTCTGAATGGAGAGGGAAAGATAGGAAAACAAACATGAGGGGATGGGTAAGAATGGTAGCATGTCTGAGACATGCAAGTAAAACTTCTGGCAGACCAGCCCCACCCAGCTGTGCTTGCTCTTTTTGTTTTACCCAAGGCTAGTCTCATGAAGGATTTGCCTCAGAACTCAATACAAGGTCTCCATTCCCTCCACCACCCCCTCAACTAAAGCATTTCCCACCTCTCCTCTATCTGCTTCACTCCCACATCTGCCTCCATTCAGCACCCCTGAAATTCCAGGAGACCAATGAATAATGCAGGACCAAAATGTTTTTGGGGGCCCACAGAAAGTGCTTCCCTCAGCCTGAGCCAAAGCCTGGTGTTAGAGGTGAACAGGATTTCTGCAGCAGCCACAGGAGTGGTTGGAAATAGGGATGCAAAGGAAGAGTCAGCTGAGAAGGCAGAGGTGACTCCTGAAGGGGAAAGGGGTGACACAAAGCTCACTAGGTCTGAAGTCAACCGAGGAGAGTGTCACGCTTCTGACCCCGTGGAGAGGGTTCCTTGAGGGAACAGCACATATCATCATCCCTTGCCAAGCCGTGGGCAGCAGTCAGTCATACACAGGAAAAGCATGACTGAGCTGGAAAATGACCCAGGGCTCCATGTGACAAGACTCCCACCCTCACAGGAAGGCATTTTCTCATTCAAACTCTTCCCCTCATTGCCCTTGACACTTCCAGTCATCTCCCCAGCCCCACCCTGCCCAGTGCTGGCTGTCCTTCCCAACCTACTGCCACCCTCCCTTTTCCCTGCCAAGCTGACAGGCTGCTCTCCAGCACCCAGGGAGCTTTTCCCCTCTGTGATACTGCAAAGTCCCTGAAGAGAGGCCCTGCCTTCCCTGTGTTAGCTCTGGGGGCCTGTGATGCCATGGGAACCAGTGGCTGCTCCATCCCTAGTTCTCACCCACACATCCATACGATTTCTGGATGTGCTGGCACACAAGCACTGAGGAGAGCTGTAAGAAACTTATGCAGGGATAACCCAGCAGCCTGGCACAGCAGGAGAACCCTGAATACAAACAGCTGTGAGGGAAAAAAAAGAAAGTAGAACAGAAGGGAGAGCAGAGGTAGGAGGAAGACAGTGTGGAGGAGCAGAGGAGTCAAGCAGTGCAAGTCAGGGCAGGGCAAGTGAGCCAGCAAGAGAAAAGCAAGAGGCTGATGAAGTCCTTGGGAAAGTGATCTGTAAATCAGTCCCTTTTCCTTGATATGAAAATGAGTTACCTACCACTAACTTTGCCTCCTGAAATGGGCCCGGAAACTCTGGTCCTGAGGGAACATTATGGCCTGGAGAAGTGTCTGTGTCTTCACCATACCAACTTTACCCACCAAAGGGATAGGAGATCCTCTGAGGAAAAGCACCAGAACAAAACCCCTGCCTTAGCTGGGCTAGCCAGAGCAAATCTAATATTCTCCCTGTGGTATTCATTGATAATTCTATTCATTCTATTTAGACATATAAACAAGAAGAGGAATACTGCAATGCCTTCCTTGCCATGCAGCACACAGAAACCACTTCTGCTTGAGCCCAGAAGCTCTCTGAACAGCTGACTGCCCTCACTGGCTGTTAGCCATAACATCAAGGAAAGGGCCTGCCAGCTGCAGAAGAAGAGAGAATGCCCATACAGTAATGAAAGATGACTAACTGTTAGGTCATTGGTACAGATATTAATTACAAATACAGTTTTCTGCCATGCAGGCATTCTAGTAATGATGTAAACAACAAGTTCAACTGCCTCTTTCCATTAAATTGATGGCATAAGAAGAAGGCAGTCCTCTGGGCTAGTATGAATCACCAAAATGCAGCCACCCCTAAGGTGGGATGCAACTGTGTGCAGTGACAGCACCTAATCTATAAAGGCAGAAACAAGTATGACTGTACCAGCCTAAACAAAAGATGGAAGTGAAACAAGGCAGAGAGCACCAAAATTCCTCCCTGCCACAACTTTCCTAAAATTAGAGGAGAGAAACCCAAAAGCAGGTCTCTTGTTATTAACCTGCAGCTGGCCTTGATGCACAGTGACCCTCATTAGTGGCTCCAAGGGCTAAAGGCACCTCAGAGGCTCACATCCCATGTTGAAAACACCCCCACTACCAATTGGCATAAATGTGACAGGGGATGAGGATGTTGTAAGGACAGAGCAAAGCACCAGGAAGATGAAGAGCCTGTTGGACTTGGCACGAGGCATTGCACCACACACTGCAACTTGTAGCACCCCTGCCCACACGTGTCCCTCCCACATCCCAGAGAACAAGAGCACTGGGGGAGGAGAGATGTCTGGCTGCCACGGGCTTGGCTTGGACTCCCTTCACTGCCTCCCTCCTCACCCCAGCACAGAGGAGTTACCCGGGTGCTGACTTCAGGATGCCAAGGTGCAAAAAGCTGCTGCCTTCTTTCCTGTTGGTCTGTTTGACCGTGGAACACCTCCCCCTCCCTTCTCCCTTTCACTGTCTTTTATAGCAGTCTGTGTGTACAGGTACTCAGTAGATGCTTAGCTGTAAATCCAGCTCCGAGACAATAAAGTCAGCTTGCTGAAAACACACACTCATTGCCAGCGAGCACAGGAACCCAGGGTTTTGCAGATAGCAAGGCTATTAAATGCTGCTGTCAGAACAGGTTTATTTGACTGCATCAGCTTTTGTAGATAAAAGCAAAATAGAATTTAGTTCTGCTTGGGATCACCCCCAGCACTGCAGCCTGGGAGTACAGGCACTGGCCACTGCCTTCCAGTTCACAGTTGCCTGCTCAGGTGCAGAACACACAGCACAGTCAGCAAGACATCAACACAAGAGCAAAACCAGGCCCCAGGTCCATGAGCAAGACTAAGCCTGAACATGCTTTTTGTCCATATTGGACTTGAGAGACAGGACTACTCCGAGCTTAAGCTCTCAAAGGAGTGTCAGGAAACAGCAAGGTCCTGTTCTTGCATGAATGCAGACAAGGCTGGAAGCAGAGGACTGGATAACAACCTCCCCAACAGAATATAGCCCCACAGCACCTGAGTCAGGCAGTCAAAAACAGGTCTATTAATAGATCATTAAGTAAAAGTAAGATAACAAACCAGGTCTGAGGTCAGTCTAGGAAATTCAAACAATCCTCAGTTCAGCAAAAGAGCCAGAAACAGATACAATGAGGCTTAAGAAAGGACTGAGGCCCAGGCCTTAAATGGTGCTCCAGGGCTGATGGGCAGAAGGGTGGATGGAGGGCCCCGGTGAGGGTGATCAGGGCAATTAAAGCCTATTAGTACTCTCCCTGCCCTGACAGAGAAATGCTGTGTTTTAGGGGACAGCTTTGCTGCCCTGTTCCTGAGGAAGGGTTTTCTGAAGGGAACAGGGCTGCTTGAAGTTGTTCCTTTCTTCCAGAGTTGCTGGCAGAGTGTCAAGCTGAAGATAATGAAGAAGCTCCAAGAGATGGCAGACACTGAAGGAGGAAGGAGAGACAGAAGGGAAGAAAAGGGAAACTAAGAGACAGAGAAGGCAGAAGACAAATTATAATCACTGGACAGAGGCAGGAAATCCTTCCTGCTGACAGGCAACACAGTCCCTCGCCTTGCTCCAAGCCCCACTGAGATCACCAGCCAGCACTGTCATGCCAAAAAAGGAACTTTCCTCTCCCATGCAGACAGGACAGGCAGGTGCCTGGAGCCCAAAGCACACACAGCACCTCTGTGACCCACTGACCCCATTTCCTGCTCCAGTAGCAGGATTAAGAGAAGGGACAACTTCCAGCAGGCAGCATAGTGGGAGGATCTATCTTGGGACCACAGAAGCAGTATCTCCTCTGCTGAGAATTCCAGGAAGAAATTTTGCTGCAGGACATTTAGAGAGGTGACCCAGATTCCACAAGGATGCTGAGCAGATGCTCTCTTACAATGACCAGCTCTTGCTGCAGATAGCTGAAGTTTATTCCTGGCAACTTCCAGGGGAATTTGAAGGAGATTTTCTTGTTTTACACAGCTTACTTCACTAAACTAGAAATAGATTGGCCCTTGCTTTCCTGGAGCATTCAAAACAAAGCCAAATTCCCCATTTCCCAAATGACCACCGCTTCACCTGCTGATCCACATGCTTAGAGTGCAATTTGGGTTCTCACTGGAAAAAGGATTTACCTTGCAGAAGCAGCTCTGTGGGGCTGCAGGATCAGTTTGTATCCCAGTGGAAGCCCTACAAAGCCACATCACTGCTTAGTTACACTGTTATCCAGCCCTGTGAGACTCAATCACTGCCAGCTCCTCCCAAGCTACAAAAGCCAAGAAGTTATATCAGAGATCTGAGTGTAAGAGGACAGTGTTAGGCAGCAGCATGAACTACTGGACTGAAACAAGTGAGACGTGAATCAGGCTCTGCATATGGAGGCATCACAACTTTTTAGGGTCTCTACAAAGCAACAGAGCTACAGGCAATAGAGCTGGGCCCACAGGTGAGGGGCACAAGGAAGAAAACAGGGGCAGAACAAACACCAAGCAACATGGACAAACATTTGTACTTCACCAGGTGCCCACTAGATAGCTCCCTGGCTGAACAGGGCACATCCAGCAAAATTCCTCACTTCTGCTTAACAGAGCTTTCCAAAGTTGCTTGGGGGGGATTTCTAAATTCCACTTTAAATTAATGTGAATAAAGCATTGAAAGCCCTATGGTAACTTGGCAAATCTCTGCTTTAATATATGCCTCACTGTAATTAATATCAGATTGTGGAGCTCTGGGATGTACTGCAAGGAGGTCACTGGAGCATCTCTGGCATTTTCCTGAAGGCCTAAATTCAGGCTGAACAATAAGGAAATTGCATGGGGCAAGCACAGCAGCTTTGTGGCTTCAAAAGGACACGGCCTCCCTCCAGATCAGCTTACACAAGTAGGGTTCAGCCAGTGCTCCTCATGCCCCTGGGAGCCCAGGAATTGCTTTTGAATCGGATTAGCAGAGCCACTGTTAGAAGTCTGGAGCTCATTTTGCAGCATTCAACACCTCACTCAGGAAATCTCACAAGGTGTACCAATCAAAAACCTGAAGGTTTTGGAGGAAGACAGCCTCGGTGCATCCTCCTGCTGCAGCAGCTCTATTATTAGCACAGGCCAAGAGCCCAGCCACTCCTCTCCAGCAGAACTGGCTTCATTTCTGTGTCTGCACACACAGCTACCACAGGCTTTAAATGCCCACACTTCAGTGACCTGTCAAAACAGTACTACCAGGGCACAGTCACACCAGGGGTCAGCACCTGGGGCATCTCCCAACGGCAGAGGAGCACTCTGAGCTGGCCTCACTGCCCTGCCAGCCACCAGCACTGCCAGCCCGAGGGTCCTGCAGAGAGCAAGGTCCCCCAAAACTGCACTTCAGCCACCCAGCACAAGGCCACTCCAAGAGACCACGGGACAGGGAGGCAGGAATGTTCCCAATATGAGCCTTTGCTATGGGAACTGGTGTGAGCGCAGAACGCTGAGCGAGGCACATTTGGGGGTGTTGTGTAACTGCTCGTTACACTCCCCCATAACAATGGTTGCCTTAAATCAACAGAAAATAAGATGCTGAGAAGCAGAGAGCAAAACAACGAGAAGTGGATGAGGAGAGACCAGGAAGGAGCTACCTTGAGCTTCTAAATAAATCTGACAGGGAATATTCATCTTAAATCAGGGTTGCCACCAAGCAGGTTGGAAATCTGCCTGGCCAATTTTCCTGTCACCTTGCCAGTTGCTGGGGAGACAGATGAATTTGCCAAGAGTGGTTTTTTTAATATCCAAGAACAGGATTTGCTGCACATGCCCAGACACACTGTACATGCCCAACTGCACTGACTACCTTGTTTGTGCTTATCTTAAACTGCTCTCGCAACAGAACCACACAGGTGTCACATCAATCCCCAAGACAGGACCAAACTTATTTGAGTGGAGTCAGGAGAGCTGTGCAACTAAAGCATGGACACAGTGCACGCTGCACTCCCTCTGACCCAGGATTTCGCATAAAATCTCCCGTTGTCACCACAGCCAGCTCTCAGCCCAAGTCTGGACACATTTTTGTTGTGGGTGTGCGTAGGGATGAAAAGCCATATATTGCTTCCTCTCTGCATTCCAAATCGCTCCCATCTTGGTAGCCTTCCAAAGCCTTTTCATAGTTTCCTTTAAAGAGACACATTGTCCCACAATTGGCCACAAAGCTCCCACAGCATCTCAGCACACAGAACTGTGTAAAAAGCCCTGAATACACAATACAGCAAGAGAGACCAAACACAGAAGACTCAGGATTGCAGGTGGAATTTCCAGGAATTTCTGTAAGCACAGACAGCTTGACCCAGCCTAGGCACCTCCCAAGCCAACTAGCCTGTGTCTCCCCTCAGAGAATTTTAAAACATGTCAATTAAATTTTGGCAGTCGTGCATAACCTTGTGAAAGCAAGGCAGTGGGTGCTTTAAGCCAAGAGAATGGGGCCATCAGCACTCAGAGCCAACCTCAGACAGCTAATCTGGGAGGAAAATTATTTTAACTGGTCAGAAACCAATCTTTTTGGGGGAGGAATGGGATTTTTCCAAGGCACTCCACTCCAGCTTTATCCAGCCACCAAGAAGCCAACATTATAAGCCAGCCTCAGTAGAAACAAATCCAGGCAACCTTAACACATCCAGAAATCCAAGTCCTCCCCAAAAACATGCACAGCTCAAGGAAAACAAGGGTTAAGAAGAAAACAGCAGTTTTCTGCCTGGCATTCACATAGTTGGATTCTAGCCTGGAAATAAAGGAATATAGAAAAACACTTGTAAAAATATAAATATGATGTGCTCAAATCATGCTTCCATTGACTTTGAACAGTGTTATGCCTGGAGTGAAATGGCTCTGTTGGGCTTAAGTTTGTCCTCAGAAATGCATTCTGGGTTCTCAGCAATGTCATGGGAACTACACGGGCATCTCCAAGGGAAGCATTTGGCCAACTCCATTTAACTATTTAAAATTCCAGGGTTATTTGCAGAATACAGGCCAGAGTCTCATAAAAGCAAAACAATTTGAAGAGAAAGATATTCCAGAATGACTGTGAAATGGCAAACTGCACCCTCTTCTCTCATCAGAACACATCCGTTTACAAAGTGATCAGCACGGGTATTGATTCAGGCGAGGAAGAGGCAATATTTACCTAAGCACCTGCACTTATGATGTGTTAGAGCCACCAAACAGCCTGAAACCCAGCAATCATTTACCATGGGAGAGGAGTCTCTATCGTTTCAGCCTTAAAAGAGCCGTGAAGCAGCAGATAGCACACTCCAAAGTGTGCATTTTGGCAGCATGGGAATAAGTCATTCTGTGCTAGAGCCAGAGCCTTCTGTTTTGGATCACGTTGACTCAAATGAGCTGCTAAAATCCATTCTCACATGTTCTCCCTCTTGTCACTGTATTCTTCCCTTAAAAATCCCTGTGCCTGGGACTTGAGCAGGAATTTCTCTCCCAACTTCCTCATAGGCAAGAAAAAGCAAGCACAGAGCTCAGCAGAGAAAGCACAAGAACCATACATCCTTCTTCCCACACTCTTGTCATGTCTCTCCCACAGTCCCCACCTGCTGAAGTCAGCCTGGGTGTTGTGAACAGCACAGGAGTTTATGTTCATCCTGCAAAGTCCCCAGCCCTCCACCCATGAGCTACTCAGTCCAATCCACCCCTGCTAACCAAATCCCCCTATTCCCACATCCCAACCTTACAAGTTGTTCAGCAGCTGACTCTGCGCTCTCTAAAAGAATAGGAGATGTAAGGATGCCACTAGGGTTTTCAGCAGAGAAATCTGCAATATCAGGAATCAGTTTAAAAGGCCTGAACCACCTCCCAAAGCAGATATTGATGTGTCCAGAACGTGGTTTCCTGGGCTGTATTTAATAGCATTTTCCAGAATAATATCATTGCTCTCACGCACTCTTGTCAGCTCCAGTATGCTGCACTCCCTGCAAATGTAAGGAGGTGTGTAGGACTTCAAATACCATTAACCCAGCACAGGGCTCACTTTGGCAATGGGGACCTATTTTTTTTTGGAAAGGCTCTTGTAGTGAATGGCATCTCCTCACCACTGAGAAGGCAAATCTAAACCGCAAAGAGTTCTCAGTGTAAGGCAAGCAGGTCCCAAAAAACACACAGTGCCCAATGGCGATTATTAGGACATTTTATGTGTCACTAGGTAATGCCTGGAGCTTGATCTCATAAAATGCACACAGGCAATCCACTAGCAGCACCTCCAACACCTGTGTTGGCAGGGCAGGAAACCCAGGAAATAAGATATTAAAAGCAGATTTAAAATATTCTCCTATTAGTTTCTTCTTGGAGCAGGAAGGACCTCATCTTGAGCGACAAGCAGCACCTCTTCCTGCTCTGCAAACACTACCTTTCGGATTCAGTCCCACCTCAGTTTTGTCACCATATCAGGAATCACACAGACACATTACAGGATGTCCCTAATTTACCACTCTCCTACAACAGAGCTGGCTCCATGACACACAGCACACCCCAGCAGAACAGGGCAGAGCCAGGTTGCAGCTTGCACTTCTTGATAGGCAGAGAGAGCACTTCGAGGCCCCCCAAAAGAGTCTTAGACTTCATCCCTCCCTCTCAGCACACGCATAAGCCCTTTCCAGGAAAAGACTGGGTGTTTCTCTCCTGCCAGCCCTTAGCTGAAATGACGAGGCCACATCAGCCAGTGGGACAGCTGGGTCAGATCTAGTTGCACAGAACTGGCACCGTAAGAATGTGAAGACAGAGTCATTTTGGTGCCATTTGGTAGCAGGGACGTCTGGAATCACAGCACGGCTCTGGCAGAGCAGAGTGCCCATGGCTTCCAGGCACGATTTGCAGCAGCAGTGCAAACCCCATCATGACAAGCCTTGTACAGGTGGAGCTGTCAGCAGCCTCAGCAGGTATGGCCAGGAGACACTTCTCATTCCCAGGCCGTTTCAACACACTTTTGAACACCTATTTCACAATTTCATGTTTTCCCAGAGCTGAAGAGTGTTTTGAATCATCTCTGAAAAGCCTCTTCAGCTCCTTGCGAGTTACAGAATGATGAAAAGTACACTTTGGGGAAAAAAACCCCCAACAAATCCCAGAAGCCTTCCATCCAGAAAGCATGGCTGGTGCTTGAGACCTGACACATGGCAGCTCAATGACAAATCTGTGCTTTCCTAAATTGGAAAAAGTTGGGCTTTGATTTAACAAAGTTATGAGTGTATGAAGATTGCAATGTAGTAGAAGCCTTTGTGCAGTCTTAACTCTGCATTAGCATATTCTAAGTCATTTAATTAAGTGTTGCAAATTGTTTTTCTGTTAATTATTTCAGTTATGGACATTATTATTTTCCCTTTTGGAAGACAGAATCTATTTCGTGAGGGTTAATAATGCTGCTAGCTTTCCTTTCTTTAAATGTTCATTGCTGCTGATAAGGTTCCACGTGCTTCTGTTAGACTGTAGGCTTCTAGCTCATTTATAATTGGATACATCCTGTACCGAGTATCTCTAGAAGTGCTGATATGATATCCCAGATGGTAATATTCCCTCTTTTCTCTGCATGTAATTTCACAAAAAGGCCCACTGACAGCTAGTGTTTAAAGGAAATTCATGTAAGCAGACATGGTAGGTGATCTGATCTGCTTTATATTAGGGATGGGTAAATCCATTCAGATGAAAAAGAAGCAAAGAAGAGTGAATCAGAGGCAGGGACTGGCATCTGGGAGTCCTGGGCTTTATTCCCAGCACTGCCACTGATCTGTTACAGAACCATTAAACTGCTCCACCTCAGACTTCCTCATCTAAAATGGGCTTATTATTGACTGTACCTACCTGGTAGGTGTCTAGTGGGGATTAACTAATATTTGGAAACACTTTGAGATCCTCTGAGGAAAGGCACAATATAAATGCAAAGCAGTTGCACTGCTATTCTATTAACTGTTGACAGCCTGCTCTGCTCCGTTTGAACTGCCTGCCCACAGACCTGAACCAACAATGAATGCAAAGAATTAAGATAAGGAACAGTCCCAATCAAAAAGTCATCCAGAGGGGACTCCCCATGAATTTTCCAAGGAGTCTATCTCCCAGCTCCTTGCTATTAGCACACAAAAGCAAACCTCTTCATGCAATAAAGGGCTGCTCAGCAAAGCATAAAGAGCTGAAGGCATTATCAGGACTAAACACACATTAAATTCTTCTCCCATAACTTATTCAAACATTTCACGTCTGCAAAACTGAGCTGGGAATATCAGAAGAAGGATCTCACCCTCTGTCCCATGGTACTCTCCTCTACATCTTCCCACAAAAATTTATTTGTGACCTTTTAGCTGGTTTCATTCCTGCAACCTGAAACCATTCCAATCCTCTTCAGGAAAAAAAGAGCAAAAATCCAATGAGGACAGTATTTCTCAACCTTCAGACATCACTTGGTCCCTTCCTTCTGCAAAATCATCCACATATCATATACAAGAGCATCAAAGCATAGGACAGTACAGCAATAATTTTTCAAAAGGCCTATAGGCTGTCCCTGCCTTGAGAAAGAATAACAGACACTGGACTAGAAGAACTAATGTGTTTTAACCTCAAAGCAGCACATAAACATTAACCTCATCAGCTTGATATCTAGGATGTGATATTATTCTTCCCATTCCATAAAACAGAGTCTAAAAGATTGAGGAGTGCTTCCCTCTGAAATCCACTCCAAGCAGCTTAAAATGGTACTGCCCCTCTTCAGCCTCCTCTCTCTTCACCCAAAGGTGTTTATCTTTCTCTTAAACTCACACACGTCCCAAAGTAAATTATGAGCCAGGGCAGCAGGCAGGGCCAAAGGCTAGCACATGAATTTACTGTGCTCACTTCACTCTCCCAGAAGCCTTTCCTGAGTCCTAATAAAGCTATCTGAAACAAGATGCTAATGCTGGATTATCCAGGTAATCTCCCAGAGTTACTTCCCTGGTTTGCCTGGTTATAAATAATGAATTAGGCCTTTACTTATTATTTCTCCTGCCCTTTGGGGTCGCTGCGAGGCTGGGGAAGGAATACAAATTTAAGAATATTAGATCCGTTTATTAATATCAATTTCTGCCAATCCTGCATGGGAGATGTCCCTCGCTCTGTGCGTGCTACTGATACTCTGAAGTGGCTGGGATGTTAATGGCATGGATCTAATAGCTACGAACTGGCCCAGCCTTACTCACCATTCCCATAAATTGAATTTTAAAAAGGCAGATGGGTGCTCCATAAGTGGAAACAGAATCATGTGCCAGTTTTCATTTCTTTTCCACTCCTGAGCACTGGTGAAATAAAGTCTCCCCACTGGCTTTGTCCACATAAGCCTGTCATTACAATTTAGTCCCCATCTTAAGAGCCCACAGTGGATTTCTAAGCAGCACTTTAACCATTCCTCTACTGCCTTCCTCTGCAGCACCCATTCAGCTGAACACAGCCACAGCAACCACACAGCCTTGCAGGGATCTTTAGGCTGAGAGAACAAGAGCTGTCGCACAGCCCCTTCTCTTTCTCCCTCTTGCTTTATTCCATCTGCTCTTTGACATAAAAGCGATTAATTCCAGTCATAAATATGAGTATGCCTGCAGCACTCACCGTGCTGGGAGTCCCTAAGCTGAGCCTTACTGAAGGGACTGGTATTGAGTTCAGCTACAGTCTGAATGCTGGTAGACTCCTTAGTCCAGACAGCTTTTGCCACGAGGACCTCATCTGCCCATCTTCTGCCAGCAGCGGCAATCGCCAAGAGCAACAAGGTGCTGACAGGTGCCAGTCTTTTCCCAAGAACCCGGCTAAAATACTGCCTCTTGCCTTCTATGCACCAGTTGTGAACACAGGTGGCCACAGAGCACTCCTGGTAGGCTTCAACTATGCAGTTCACTTAATTACCTTAATGAGTCTCATAATAACTTCAAAGTCCCCTCACTAAAGGGATCCGTCACCAACCGTCAGCTGACGGGAGTAGAAGCCATGTAAGCAAGAGTGTTCAGTTTCTATAACTTGAGCACAGAGAGACCCCAGGCCTGCTCAGAGCTGGGCTGGGCAGGACAGGGTGGGATCACTGCTGACCAGTCTGCACCAGCTCTCCTGCCAGGCTGAGACTGAGACTTTAGCAAGGCTCTCACCAGTCTCCACCTCCACTGCACTGAACATCTCCACCTCTTTAGCAACAGGCTCAAACACCAGGCCAGAAGCCATCACCCTGTGTTTAAGGCACAGAGATCCCTTCCATGCTGAGGATCTGGAGAGAGAATTCAAGTGTTCATCAGGGTTTTTTGCTGTTTTAATTCAGTCAACTCTTGGCCTCCAGACACATCCTCAATAAAGCTAGGCCAGGTCCAGTCAGTCCCTAGCTGTACAGGGAGGACATCCTTGTGAATACCAACTGCCTCTGGAACCCCCACCTACATGTCCCTCCTGCAACACCAAGGCTTGTCCAGTGAATGCAGCAGCACAGCCCACCACCACTCTCTCCTCAGGCTCCAGATTGTGGTCATGTTGCAAAAATAATTGGAAATCTCAGCCAAAATATATGAGGAAAACAGATTTCACAGCGCAGTTTCTCTAGGTTTCAAAATACTTCTCAAATCTTTGCAGAGTCAATAAATGTGCTGTTTTCTTCCTTTTTCACTTTGAGGTCCTTTCATCTATACCTTTGAAATGTGGATCTCCTTTCTGTAAGCAGAAACACAACTCTTTAAAGACCTCTTATGCTTAAAATGCATCTTTTCGATAGCGGCCACATTTTTGAAACAAAATAGAGAGCATAGGAATCCCTGCACTGAAGATTGCTGGCAGAGCTAAAAGGACTAGGACTTGTACTGATTGATATTGCCCAAGCAATGGGCAACTTTTACTGGAGATCTTCCCCTGGCACACATTTCACGGCCCTCAGCATTTGCAGATGTGTTCCTGTTTGCTCACGGACCCTCTGGAAGTCAATAGCAGATATCAGTGACTTCCTGTCCCACAAAGTGCTATCTCATGAGGAAAGACCAGTCTGCCACGGCACTTGAATTAGGACTTGACATTCCCTTTTCTCCCTTGAAGCCCAGACCATTTGTTCCCCTTCTCTCTCAGGTGGCATAATTGAGTCCCTTGCTAATTGAATGGGAAGTGAGACTGTCTGAGCCAGCAGAAAAGGCAGATGGCTACAACTGAGGGATAAGTCAGATGCAGTTCTAAATTCTGCTGCCAACTGAAAGCCCATCCCTTGGAGACTGGGGATTTCAGCGATGGCCTCAGAGTGAGGGTCACAAGAGTGGCTATTCTCTCTTTTCCGTGCCTTGGTGATGGCCACAGAGGAGCTGAGCTGTCTGATCACCACACCTGAGGTATAACCCCCTAGGACTGCCTGGAGACATGTTCACCACCCAACCTGAAGGTTTCCTTGCAATGCTGACATAGATGGGATTTCATCCGCTTGAATTTGATAGGAAATTATTACCTTGCAGCCATCAGAATCCCATGGCAAGCTTGGGAAGGAGCAGAGAGCAATTTGAGAGACGTGAAGGGCAGAACACTGTGCTGTTCATATCTCCTACCCCAGAAGAAAGGAAAGACATCAGACCAGTTCTGCATTTCACTGACAGCCAATGGAAACATTTTAAACCTGGTGTTGATCAGCCAGAGCTGAGAAGGAGTGAGAACACACACGCACAACTGCTGCTGCTTCTGGTGAATTCTGTATGAAATGGGGTAATCTCAGAGGTCTATGAACAATGTATTAGAAGAGCCTATCCCAGAGCTTAGAAATACAGGAGAAGCAGCTAGCTGCCCATCCCCTTGGGAAAACAGGAGCAGGCTGAGCCTTTCCATGCTTCTGAGGCAATTAAAAACAAAACTGGCAAGGGGAGAGAGAGATTGAGAGAGAGGGGGAAGGAATTTCCTCATTGCACATTAGAAATACTACACAAAGGTTCATTTTTAAACCCACACACCGCAGTGTTTGCCGTCATCCTTTGTGGATCGCTCGGTATCATCCCACCAGACACAGCATCTGGCATCAGCCTCTGCAGAACAGCCTGTTGCAAGATCAGGCTTCCACCTTTTCACAATCTCAGAGATAAGTATCTGAAAGATCCCAGTCCAATCCTGGTGGGATGGGCAAGACGGCAGCTGATATGTCCCTAATACCACTCATCTGGAGACAGCTCCCAGACGCAGAGGAAAACCCTGACTCCAGCACTTTCACAAGAGTGAAGCTGCATCTTGACTGGTCAAACTCCTCCTGGAGTAACTACACTCAGCTCACACCCAGCCTTGTTGCCTCAAAGTGGCTGCAACAGCTGTTGGCATGGTCTGGAGAGAAAGGACGGCCCACAGCACTGCCAGCTCCCACCTCCCCATGCCACCTGAAGCTAGTGGGATGAGGGGAAGGATTTTCTCCCTTCTCTGCCCTTCAGCCACATTGTTCATGTCCTGCCCAAAGGTGGGTATCGTGCAAGTTTTCAGGCATGGCTAGAGTTTATCAGTGGCTGCATATGGCTGACAGAGTGATCTGTTCACCAGTGCAAAACTGTGTCACACGCTCCTCTCATGAGTAGAGGTCAGGTTTTAAGCAAGGGCAGAGGAAAAGCAAGTTTAGATGCAGAGGATAAGACTGAGGCAGAAGAGATTAGAGCAGCCAAAGGAAAGCTAAAAGTCATACTGCAGCATCCCATTGCCTTCTACCTGACAGACCCAGCTGTTAAACACCACTCCCATGTCACTGTGCAGTGACTGCTCCATGAATTTATTTACCAAGGCAATCCAAGAAGAAAACAAAGAAAAAAAATCCAGGAAGTTACTCAGATTACAGGTCTGCACAATTAAAACCTTGATATTTATGGCACTGTAAGACAGAGGCGCATTAATAAATAATACTTTGCTCTTTTACAGCACTTTCCCTCTAATGATCTCCAAGCAATTTACAAGTTTTTTCTAGCTGAGCTTCACCAAACCTCTGCAAGGCGAGGAAGAGATAAATTGAGTCCCTTTGCTCCCAGCCAAAGTTAAGATCTCTGGAAGGGAAGCAACGTAATACCCCAAAGCAGCACTGCCAAATGCATACAAGTGCAAAAAGAAGCCAAGTGCAGCATTTTTAACTGTTCAGCAATACCTAAAACACCAGTTCAAGCTGAGGCTTCACCATGCTGGGCACTATCTGACACACACTAATGATAATCCTTGAGCTAAGGACAAAAGACATGCAAAGCATAAAGGAACATAGGGTCAGGGCAGATAAAAAACCACGTAAGAAATGTCTTGCATGCATTGCAGTATTTTAATCACCACACAGCATGCCCTGGCTGCTTGAGGCTGGCACTCTACTGCAGGAAGAATATTGTCTGAACACCTGAATTATCAGGGTCTGGGCTTCCCTCAGGAAGGAACTACAGCAGCATCGTTGGCATCCAGGGCCCAGACACAACAGAGGCACAGGGTAGCAGATGGAGCAGGGCTGGGTGGCAGCCAGCTGGCCAGGTCACACGGAGCTGTTTGGGCAGCTGACCAAGGCCTCCAGATCACAGGAATGTCGCCCAGGTGAGGACTGCAGAGCTGAGCAGATTCACACCCAGCCAGAGGAGCCCGGAGCTGAAGTGGATGTAGGCTTTAGCCCCTCCATCACTCTGGAGTCCTTCCTCCCACTCCTTTATCCTTGTAAAGTGCGAGATTATCTTGTGCACTCTGAAAAAGAAAAGTCCTTCCTCCTGGGAGCAGAAAAAGCTGCTGGGTTAGGACAGGGGGACCCCAAAGGCTGCAGTGCCTTCAGGCCATGACTCCGTGACTGATCCCTGTGGGCCTCGCACTAACACCGTTACCTCCATTAGCTCTTGGGAGCTGAAGAAACCTTCTCTGACTGTTTTGCCCTTACAGCTCAAGAGATTGACCTTTGCTTATTCTTTCCCAAGCTTTTTAAAGCCAGGTCCTAAGTGTGCTGGCTAATGATGGCAAGGTTTAGTGCAGACCAGGTTGTGCTGCAGTCAGAACAAAGCCTGATGCTTGTCTCACATGAGGAGGTGTGCAAAAACAAAGAGATCCTTGCAATTTTTTGCACAGGTTGGCTTCTCCGAGCCCAAAACTGCAGGGCAAGCAGAGCAGAGGGGCACTGCACAACTGCTGGGTGGGCTTGCTGCTCTCTCTTTGGCCTACTGCCAAAGCCAGCTGATTTACCACCCTGTCAAGAAGAGAAATTAGATGCCTCGCTTAGAGGTTTATATTTATTGGAATAGAAAAAAAACTCAACAAAGAACCTACTCGGTGACTGTTAGAAATATGTGTAAACCAGTTAAACACACTTTATAAAACCTTACAACAATAATACACTTTTACTGAAACAATCACAGGA
Organism: Atrichornis clamosus; assembly: GCA_013400975.1. Taxonomy (NCBI): domain Eukaryota; kingdom Metazoa; phylum Chordata; class Aves; order Passeriformes; family Menuridae; genus Atrichornis; species Atrichornis clamosus. Next base: position 117,858 of record WBMZ01000801.1, read on the forward strand.
GCAATTTCACCTGTACTTACTGTCCAGTCATTTGAGCACAAACAGCCCTGAGATTTATGTGTGAGTGGAAACATAATTTCTATTATCTCCGACATTAAACTTGGCAATGGAAAATCCCATGCCTGGAGTGCAAAATCAATTTCAATAACCAGAATAGCAAAAAGTCAAAGGCAGGACTTGGAAAGGACATGAGTTTCTCAAATAGGCAGCCAGCTTTCTTTATAATGGGAATGCCACTGGGACAGAATGGGATGGGCAATTGGACATTCTGGCTAGATTTTCTCTCTCAACATGAAATATTGCTGTAGTTACATGAGGCGGGTTCTGGACCACAGTAGTGGCTCTCAAACTTTGTTTTTCCTGTCAAGCCTTACACTTGGGGCACACGTGACAGAAGAGAAATGACTGAACTGCAAGATTTAAGACTGCTTTCCATTGTACCCAGGCCTGAAATGCAGCTAGTCCAAAATGCTGGCTCTGAGGCAGGACCAGGTGTGTCTGAACAGGATGTGCTAAACCCTACAGGAGGTAATCTGCCCCCCTGCCATCCCAGTTCTCACTGCAGCAAAGGCACCCTGTGAGAGGCTTCCTGGATAACAGGTTAGGGATACAGGGAGAGCCCATCCTGCCTTGGAGAAGGCAGATCAATGAGGTAACCTGCCAAGATCCATTCCAGGCCAACTCACTGCAGTTACAAGACATTGCCTTAGCCCCGACACACAAGGCTTTATATCTCTTCCCACTGGTGAGGTTTGAGGGTGACAGAGGTGAGCTGCTATAACTGTAACAACTCTGAATATTCCTCCTTGCCAGCAGAGAACCAGTCCCCTATGTAAGCTGACCCCAAACTATCATATTCTGCTTCGAAGGCCAAGCATAGACAGCTGGCTGAGCTGTGATGCTACAGGCACCTGCACCCAGGGTTTGCACCAGCTCAGATGTGACAGCAAGAGCTCCAGAGGTTTCTGAAGTCATTGTGCCATTCCTAGAAGTATCAGCTGCAGATGGGGAAAGCTGCAAGCATGGGTTTAGAAGTGATGCCTTCACACACTTGCATTTATGCATTCTCTTTTAGGACCTCTTCACTGGGGACTACTTTACAGAAAGCTGAAGTGGCAGCACTGCTGAACTGAACTCCTCAAAGCACCCTTGTGCAGACAGCGCTCCAGCTGCCCTCTCCCTCACTGCCTGTGCTTTCCAGGGAGTCATGTCAGATTTTAATCCATTACTCCACCCTCTGGGAACAAAGGCAGGCTGGTGCTAGGACACCTTTGCCCTGTGAAGGTAAATCTTTTGCCCCTGCACTGCAAACACTGTAGGTTAACCCTTGCAGTAAATTCAAGCCCAAAAACCAGAATTTCAAGTTAATCAGAAAAGACAGAAAAGGGATAAAGCACAGACAGACACAAAAACCTTCTAAAAGAGGCAGTAAAAAATTAAATGTCATCTTCAGTGCAAGAATATTCACAAGTCACAAAGAACTGAGCCTCTGCCATGCACTACATTCAAGAACTGAACCCAAGGCATGAACTACTCTCCCAGCTCCCCTCACTCATGTCTGTATGATAACCAACAGCCAGCATTGCAGAAAAGGAGAGAGACTCCTGAGTGATCCTCCCTAATAGATTCGTCTTTTATCATGTTTTCATGACCTTTGTAAAAGGCAATTTAAATTCTAATTGTCCTGTGAGCACCACAGGAATCAATTAGTGACAAGAGATGTTAATTGTGCAGACTGGGAGGAGGCATTGCTAGGCTGCTCAGCTCCAATACAGGGTTAAGAGCCCAGGGGAATGCTGGGATGGTTGGGGCTTTAATCAGTCCTCCCTTTCTAATAGTTTCCATGTTGTGCTGCAGTTGTCAAGGTCCATTAGTCTTCTGGAGCACTGAATGAAGCAGTGGCATCCCCTCCACTCCTGCACTCCCCAAGCACATGCACAAAGGATCAGAAAGAACTGCCACTGAGAAAGCAAATCCTAAAACCTCACTCTCTTTTTGTTCTTGCTTCTCCTCCCTACAGACCCTGCACAGAAATCAGGTCTTGGGCACTGGCAATTACAAAGCAAAGGCTTACTGCTGGTGGGCTGTAAGGGAGGTGAGCCTGGTCCTGGCACCTGAAGATGCAGCTTGAGCTGTGTGTGAAAAGGAAACGCTCCTAGTTTTGTACCAGGGCACAGTGCTTCTTCATGAACACCCTGGCACTGCTCACACTGCCCCTTGAAATGCCAGACAAAGGCCAGGCTGAATGCCCAGGATTTAGACTACACAGGTATGGAAGGGGAAGATTTGTCTGAGCCAGAATGAGAACATGTAGCTCAATAGCCTGTCCAGCCCATCCTGGCACAGGTTCCTCTCAGTGAAAGAGGACTTGGCACAAGTAATCAGGTGCACCCTGAGATCCATCATTTGTTACTTATTTCTCCTCAGGTGAAAGTAGTCCTACCCTGCACCTACACCCCCTGGCTGGCAGGCAGCTCCGGACAGGGAAGTTTTGCAGTGGTTCAGGAGTCCTCAGCATCTCCAAGACACATAGTCAAACTTCATGCCAGGAAAGTTTGTGCTGTGCCAAGTCATGCATCCAGGATGGTTAGAACCCCAGAAATAATAACTCCACCACTATTTTCTATTAAATACCATCACAGACCATTATCACCACCTAAATCCCTCTACATTACCCACTTGGCCAACCCATCAACCTTGGAAGCTGCCTTGGGTAGGTGCTGTGCCTGACTGTGGGCAATCGATGCTTTTCTATTGTATGGAACTCACACTCCAAAATCCCACTCCCCAACTCCCCACCGCTAGGGCTAAGGCCTTCACAAAGACATGATAAAGGCATGTGGCCTTCCATGTAAATGAGCATGTCTTCCATGATACAGAGAAAAACTGCAGCATAAAAGCTAAATTGGTGTTAGATTTGTCTTTCAAGTCTGTATTTGTACTCCCATTCTCAGCCATACATTAGCTCCTGAAAGTGAACTGGATCACACCAAAGAGCTGCATTTGACTCCAGATCCCATGCACAGACCTGCAGGCTCAGTCCAGCTGTGTTCCTTCAAGCCTCTACTTTTTTCTGTCAAAGCTCTTGGTATTTCTAGGCTCAAAGCCCACAACCATGGCCAATCTCTGAATTTCTTTTCCAACCCTAGCTGTAGATATTGCTTGTCCCTCCTCCCAAAGTCTCACATCCCTTTCCCCATCTTGTGGCACTGACCTTCCTTTACCCAGCCAGTGTTGTTCACACTGGGGACTCTACAACACATCTGTCCAAAGGCCCAGAGTCACCCCACCCATATGGAGCTGGGCCGCCAGCAAGGCTGCAAAGAGCTGAATTACTTCTCATCCCTACATCTACAGAAACATCATAGACTCATTAAGGCTGGAAAAGACCTCCAAGATCATCTAGTCCAACCTCTGACTGAACAGCTCCTTGTCAACTAAACCACAGCACTAAGTGCCACATTCATTTCTTGAACACTCCCATTTCTTGTAGATGCGCTGGTTAGGCAGGAAGAATTCACTCCACCAGCAGCACCAGTTCCCCTTCTCCTCTGCCTTAAGCCAGTAAGAAGATAAAACTACCTCCAGTGCCTTCAGCTCCATAGCAAAATTGCATTAACTACCTCTCTTGAATCAATTTATTCTCAGGTTTGAGATTCTTCTTATCTGAGAGATCAGCCTCTTTCCCAAAGTGTGCCCACTCCCAGTGCTTCATTAGGATGCTTAATTACTTTTCTTCTGCCTGAAACAGAGTAAATGCTCTTTCTTTCTCAGCAAATGCTGTTCTTGGGAATGCTCTCCCCGTGGACACAGAGAAGATTCTTTCTTTAAATTATATTTTATTTTTTAAATCTGTGTCACATTCTCTAGCCTCTGGAATAGGTGATAGGCACCATTTTTCTAAGGAGCACTGAACTGTCCTGTATAACACCTCTATCACATATTCTAGCCACAGTATTGTCATTTTTTAAACTGAGCTATAGGCACACAACCCAGAAGAAAGGAGGAGAGAGTGGACCTCAGAGACTGTCCAAGTCTCAGTTCTACTCCTTGGTGGTGGCATCAGAACCAACAAAGACATCTTTCCCTGTAATTCATGAGCATGAAGCTAAGCATAGCTTTAGTTACCTGTAATTTGGAAGAAACAGTTAACCTGCTTACCAGAGATCCTAGTATTTTTATTGCAAATCCCACATGCAGGAAGTTCTCTGAGGGCAGCAAGGCTCAAGCACACTGGGAGGATACTAGATGGAGGATGGCCTAGGTCAGAAAGCTTGCTTAGGCACTAAGCCAGAGAGAGCATGAGGTATGGCCAGGTTTGATGTGCAAGCCAGAGGAGCGGGAAGGAGCCTGGAATTAGCGTCACACTGAAATTTCTGAGACATATCCCCTGCAGGGAACCCAGAGCTTCACACCAGCACTGTGGACTCCTGTGGTGCAAACGGGAAGAAAACCTGGCAGGTGTGAAGTGGTTCCTCCCATCCCTTGCCAGAGAGTCCTTTCCAGCTGCCACATCCATTTGCCTGAGCAGTGGAACAAAGCTGGTTTCACTTACAACAGTACAGAACTAGCAATTTCTCTACTCGCCCTCTGCCCAGTGCATCTACAGAGCCTTTTCTGAATTTCTATTAAAAATAATAATGCATTTCGTTCTGCTTCACAAGGCCCATTGGTCACCTGCCTGTATCTCTTTCAGACTCCACTAGTTCCTCCTTTCTCTCGCCAGCATAATTACTTTATGCTCTCATCTTTTCCTTCTATTATTTGGGTGATCGTGGACACGGTTTTTTTGCTGAGATTTACAAAACAACTCAGTCAACCCTTACACAGCAGAGCTGTCCCTGCTCTAGAAGTGGGAAGGGATGGCTGTGTGAGTTGGCCCCCCACATGGCAGAGCCCAGGGCTGCTATGCACAGTGCTGCACAGGCTCCTGGCACAGCTGGGGGGGAGTTTGGTCTGGTGCATTGCTTCCTCTGCAAGGTTTGATGTCCTCATACAAAATCAGCACACAGTACACCCAATCTTTTCAAACCAAGCAGGAAACGAACACCTTCTGAAGGACCATGACAGAACTAAGTTAAACAGGCTCATACATCACGAGATTCCCTGAGGCACCACTTCCCCGTGCCTAGGGACCAGCTGAGCAGTGAAACTCCCTCTGGAGGCTGCTAATGCCTTCCCTTGCTCTCTGAAAAGGATGACAGAGGCAGGCTCGCTCCTTCTTCCTTTCCCACTTTATTCATTCCTCAGCATCTGCATTGCGTGGTAGCACAGCCTGCACTATCCCTGAGCATTCCAGGGAAGGCGGGAGGAGCTCCAGCCAACCCCACGGGCTCAGCAAAGGCTGCATTCACAGCCAGGCACGACAGGGAAGCCTCGTGTGTAAGCTGCCCTCAGACAGGAGCCGAGGTAAGGAGCTGCCAAAGGAAACCTGGCTCTTGGCACAGCAACTTCTAACACTTCCATAAATCCAAGGAATTAGTCTGCATATATTGTAACTTCTAATCTGCTAACAGCATGGATAATGTACAATATACACGAACATGTGATGGATATCACATACAGGTGTTAACACAAAAAATTATAAATCATACATACCTAATTACCAGTCATTACTCCAGACACAGTCAGTTTTGTCTATGCCTTTATTTTTAGCATTCACTGAGTGTGCCTTAGGGGTCCCGATTTTCCTAATCCTAATCCTAAATGTAATCTTTAACCTTCCTTTTAACCCTCCAAAATTGCTGCCCTGAATGCCCCCTGCAATGCTGTTACTTATTCACAGTTAAAGGCAGCATTATTTCATCAGCCCATCTACCTCTTGCTCTCCTGATTCTCTCTATTCATAGGCAGCATTGCTTTTTTCCTTTTTCTGTTCACCTGGAATAGCCTGTAATGGCTCCCCCATGGATCCTCACTACCCACCTGTCTCAGCCCAAGCAGGACAGTGGGAATCAGGTGCCTTGCTGACAGCAGGGACTGATGGTTTTCATTACCTCAACTGTGTTCAAGGCAGGTGCTAAAGCTTCACCAACTTTTTTTTCTTCTCTGCTCCTACAAGACTGGTTCTATAAAATAGGAGAGAGGCCCAAGCACAGGTACCTTCCAAAACACACCAGATCCTACACCTCAGCAACCAAACATCTCTCCAACCAGACACACTGAGAGTAAAGAAAGGGAGTGAAAAGCAAGTGGCAGTTACAAGAACTGGGCTACAGAGAGCAGCCAGCAAGACAAAAAATTCATTTGCCAAGTAGGAATTTAAACTGATTGGCTTTTAGTAGCCTGGAGTGAATGTTGACACCGATTTGACTTAAAAGCTACTATTATTTTTCAAAGCCATTTTCCCCAGCTGCCAGAAAATACAGCCACATTCAAAAGCTACAAGAAAACATATCAGGTTTCCTCAACTGAACTGCAGCCAAGTTCCCATGATGGCACCTGGCATTGACCACATCAGAACAAAGTCATGGCACAGAGTACTACAAGTCACTGAGTCCAGCAGCAAAAATGCTTCTTGTTTATTTTATTTATTTTACCTTTGTAGCACCAGCCATGCCCATACCCAGTCCATATAGCCCTGAGGCTACCTATGTAGCTCAGCCTCCCGCTGACAAAAGCAAAAAAGAAAAAAAAAAAAGAACATTTGGCTGTTTCAGCACCAGCTCAGACCATTTGTGTCTGGGCAGGGACTGATGATGGAGCCTGGCACAAAGCAGCCAGTGGAACAGACCCAAGTATGTGAGAAAGCCACATGGACACACCAAACTCTCCTGGGTCAAGCACTGCACACTCTTATCCTCTCCCAGCTCCTGCTGATGGCTGGGAGGCTGCATTAACCTGACCACCTGACCATGAGACACGGTTTAGGATTTGGGGGTTGGAATTGCATTTCTGAAAGGTTGTTTCTGACACTAGCTTCCAACCTGTCCACAGACCTTCAGCTTGTGTAACAGAGTTGAGACAAGCCCCATGATGCACAGATACTGTTTGCTCACCACAATGTCATGTTTTCCTTGCAAAAACTCAGTTTCAGGAAACAGGAAAAAGCAAGAGAACAGTTACTACAATATCACTGCATCAGATAGAACCTGAAAGGAGGTGGTAGCCAGGTGGGGGTCAGTCTCTTCTCCCACATAGCACGCAACAAGATAAGAGGAAATGGCCTCAAGATGCACTAGGGGAGGTTTAGATTGGATATTAGGGACATTTTTTTCACCAAAAGGGTTGTCAAGCCCTGGCACAGCTGCCCAGGGCAGTAGTGGGGTCACCATCCCCGGAGGGATTTAAAAGCCATGTGGATTTGGCACTCAGGGACATGGGTTAGTGATGGCCTTGGCCGTGCTAGGTGAATGGAGGTACTCGATGATTGTAGGGGCCTTTTCCAACCTACACAATTCTGCAACTGGGAAAAAAATGAGACAGACACTACATAAACTCTCCCCAGCACAGAGGGAACACTGCGGCTTTCTCCTCTGCATCAGGCTGTAGTGAAGTGAGCACAAAGGGGCAGCAGTTTCTAGCAGAGCTCTGGAAGAGATGTGAATGTCTCTCAGCAAGGCAGACACAGCCCCACCAAAGCATCCTGATGGCCACACACAGGAATGAGTGTAGTAGAGCCAGACAAAGACTTGAGCATGACATTGTCTGAAACAGCCTTTCCACAGCTGAGACACCTACCCTGTTTCTGGAAACCCTATTGCAAGGAAATGAAAGCATTGGGAGTTGACATGAACACAAAGAGCAATTGACTTGAAAGCTTCTTTAACTTACATGTACACAAATATAAGAGCAAAGGAGCTTGCTGTCCCTTCAGTCAGTGGTACATTCCTGATAATGTTCCTCAAATTGGCATTCTTTTGCCAGTTGGAGAGTCCCACATTTTACCAGGAACTCATGAGTCCTTGCTGTGTGGGAGGGGAAAAGTGCTGGGGCACACAAGCCCTGGCTGAACCAGCTGCTTAGGGTGCATCAGGGTCTCTGTCCCACAGGAGTGAACACGGCAAGCACCCCTGTCAGTGAGTCTGCAGCCTCCCGACGCCGCGCTGCCCTGGTGGAGAAATCTGCCGGAGCAAGCAGGGCTGTAATCAAAACGTCCTTTGTACACGTGTGGGGGGAAATGTGCTTGCAGACCAAGAACGTGGAAAAATCGGATGCGAGTTGAAGCTAATGGAAGGAAACAAGATTGTTTTAACAGCGGCAGCCACTGGGTGGTAGAGTCTGCCACCGAGAGAGGTGGCCAAGGAGGCACCGCTGCCAGGGGCCACGGTGGTCTACGGAGAGTAGTAACTACCAAGGCAGGGATGCCCTAAAAAAATCCTGGGGTCAGATACACCCCAATGGTGCTCCCAGCCCTGCTCTCACAGTTCATCACAAGTCAAAGCAGGAGGAGCATGTCCTTGGTCAAAAGGAGCACACAGGGTTACACTGAACCCCCCCAATTAAACTGATGCAAGATGGATAACACAAAAATCAGCTCCAAGATCAATATTTCTATTCATTTACAAGCATAACAAGGTTAGAGAGGTGAACAGAGTAAATAATTAACTCATTTACAGGATTTTGCTTTTTTTTTTAAACAGAGTCATTTTATTCTCCTGGGTGATTAGCTATGCAGTTGACATTAATCACAACTGCAGCAATTATTTGAAGCATTTGATTAATCAATCCACAGAAAAGAGAGAGCTAGGCCAAACTAGCCTTGCTGCACAGCCCTGCTGGTCAATCAGTCAATACACAGGTGCTGGCTTTCAGAAAGGTGACATGTTTCCTGCTGGGCATAACAAGTCCTCTGGCTGGCTGGATACAGCAGTAAGATGGATATAACACTTCCAATGGGGAAGATGCAGACCATGATGCTTTCCAGCTGAATTAAAGAGTATTTATTAATGCTAGACTTGCTGATCTGGGACTCTTAACACTTGTGGCCCTCCAGCTACTAAAACACAAATACAATCAAATGCTTGCCCAGAGCTAATGATACACATGAAAAATACCATTATAGAGCACTGTATGTCAGCCAACACTGGCAGGGGGCTAAAACTCCTTACTCTTTCCTTCTCAGCTATAATATGAGAAGTTATTTCAATTAAGAAATAATAACAAGCATAGAAGGTGGTCTGAACATTATTATTATTAAAAAGTCAGGTTGGAAAATCTCAAATGTATCTACTTTTCTCTTGCTATTTTTCCTTCTAATAATCATTCCTGGAATTCCTGTTTACAACTCCTAGTACTGGTAGCAGTGGTCTTCAAACTTAATTGGACAAAACTGCAGACTTGGAAAACCATCGAAATCAAATTTCAGCACCTTTTTGACAACTCTTACACCTACCAACAGACAGTTGGTAATGTGCTGTATTAAAGCACATTCTCATCTGGTTTTGTTCTGGATTAGGCTGCTGCTTTCAAATATGCAAATGTTAACTCCCAGAACAAACTTTGCTTGATGATGTTAAGCTTATGGGTAAACGGAAATGCAGCAGACTTTCATTACAAGAGCTCAACCATTTAAAAAGATGAAAATTACTAGATGTGGCACATTTTTAAAACAAATATTAGAACATTCAGCCTGTATTTTATTGATTATGTTTCCCCATCTAAAACTTCTGTTGCTGCATATAAATGAAAATAATGTTTCTTTAACACAAAAACTGTAAAGGATCAAAAATCTTTTGGACTGCTACAGCTCCTGCAGGGAATCTGCCTCGTGGCCATGGCAATGCAAAGTTCTGCTGTGTGGCAGCTGATTGCACTCTCTTCTGGGCACAACCCAGGTGAAAAATAGGCTCTCCTATGTGCACAGAGGACACCAGACTGCTACACTCCCAAAGCTTTTGCACAGAGATCCTTTATGCACAAAGCCAGGAGGTTCCCACTCCAGTAGAGGACATGCTGTAGGAAGAGAGGCAGGGTCCAGAATAAGGCACCACACACACACTTGGTTAAGATCAACCACTCCAAGTTTTTTGTCTGCTCCTCAAGCAGCATATTTCTTACATCTGGCATGCAAAATACTGTAATAGTGAAGAACGTCCCATTTTGATTTAAATGAATGCATTTATTTCCAAATGGGAGACTGTAAGTTAAACAAACACATTTCTCTCTTTGCACATGAAAGCATTGTTTTGTCACAGATGTACAGTATAATACATTTATTTTCTCAATTGTTTTGTATTTGTAAGGCACTGCCAGTTATTTGGATGGGTTTGTAAGGATGAAGCAAATTGCTCTGTGGGGCTCTATTCAGGGAACATAACATTCCCACAAAAGCACCATAATTCTGCATGCAGCAACACAAACTGCCACGACATTGCAGCAGCTGGCAGGGTGGATAGAGTTAGCATTATCAAAACCAGCATGACAACTCCACTCCAAAAGCCCCTTACATGCATAAATTAATGATGAATGTGCATTGATTAGCCCCCACCCAGACTCCAAGGAACCCTGTCTTCCCTGCAGTATAATTTGGAACCTCACCACAGTCGCTTGGTCCATTCAGGAGGCCTGGGGAGCACTTCAGCTTGTCCTTGGATCGCACTGGCCTTGCCCAAACCTCTCGAGCCCCACTTGCACACGTGCACTGGGGAAGATTAGGGACTGTGCTACAGCCCTAAGCCATGGGGAACAGCCAAGAACACAGAATGGTATTAGCAACATGCCAGGAGGTGCATTTTGGGAGGTCTGCCACACAAAGCTGAGAGGAAGCAGATCCTGCCAGGGATCACATCTATGTTCCAGAAATAAGATATAAATTCAGCTGCACCTATCCTTCTGACCAAGTAACTCCCTTCTCCTGGCATACAGAATGACAAAACAACCTGTCACAGAAACACTTTACGTGACTGTTTTTCATCACAACTACAAGCTGGAAATACACACAGGCCCAGTAGATATTGCTGCCCCCAAACTCTCAGGCCTCTCCATCCATTTGCCAAATTCCTGCACAGCTCTGTCTAATCAGTTCCCACTTGGCACACTCTGGCTTCCTGAAACTTGACCACAAAGGCCTTCCTATCCATCTCTAAGTCCTTCTGGTTACATAAAAATGAGTTTAAAAAAAAGAAAATACGTGTTCTTAAAGCAGGCTGACTAACCCACACTAAGGGCTAAAACAGAACTGAAGACGAGGAAGCTTGTCCTGGAGGCTCGAGGAGAACACAACATGGAAATTCACATTTCAAGTCAACTTGTCCTGTGTGATATTGAATCTGAGTGCCAAGCCTTTAGCATGCATAGGTAGATAGGTAGGATTGTACTGAGTATATAAGGCAATAACAATGGTATATAGGCAGAGTGAATATCTAGATCCAATTGGAAGCCTCCTGTTTTACTGCTATCTCTAAAATATTTAGAGGCATATATAATAGGCATTTTCCTATGTCAGGTGACTTGACCTTTAACTAAAGGCACATCTTCACTTCCTGAGTAGTTTCTGTGGGTCATCTGAGGAGCTGCTGAAGCCAGGCTTCACCTTGCATACTAATGACTCCTCTCAGCCTAGGAATACGCTTTTGGGTGCTGCTTCTGTTTCCATACGCAAGCTCAGCTTGAGAAAACCCTGCGCAGCCTCGTTTATATGAGCAGGTGCACTGAAATTGAGCAAGAGAGGAAAACCTGTGTCAGCAAGACAAGAGAGGAGCAGTGCAGGGGGGGCCTTAAAGAAACAACCACCCCTTGCTTTATACACATTGTCTCCTCTAGACATGAGCAGTGGAAGTTTCATGAAGAGGTCTAACAGTGATCGAGACACTAACTTTAAGGTCTAGCCTCTACTGAAATCCTTTAGCCAGAAGTTGTTTGGGATCCCACGGTTCTTCTAAGCCCATCTTTCCACTAGTATCATTATTAGCAGCTTGTCTTTATGCACTACTAGCTCATGACTTCAGCAAATTTACTACTTAGAGCACTGACAGAAAATAATAAAAACAATGCAGAAGGGAATTTGGGCAGAAAAGAAATCTCAGCTTTCTAGATTTTTTGCAGGATAGTTTTGGTTTTGATCAGTCAGCTCGAATGTGGACAGCAGCAAAGAGCTGACTCAGTGAACACACTAAGTGTTGATTACACACAGTAACCTAATAATGACAGTGATGATGTTGTGGTAACGTGTGTACAGCTACTGAGCATCACTGGGAGAGAAGAATAAGGAAGAGCCCTGCAATATATTGCTGTGATTCCTAATAGACCAGTAGAATTCCTGTTGTCAGAGTCCTGAGGGAACCACTGCTGGAGCTGGGAGGTGGCAGAAAAAGGCAGTGTCAGATGAGTTCTCTAAGCTCTTTGCAAAGGTGAGTCAGACCATTAGCCTTGTTTTGCACACTTCCATGTGATAACCCCAAAATGAGCCACCCCTCAAGATGTCCAGCCCATCTTTTCCAATTCCCAGCCTGTCACTCATCAAGCTACAACAACAGATCCCTGGAAAATTACAGTCCCTGACCACTGAAATGGCAGTGAGTAAACCCCATAAAGAGCACAAGAGATAGGATGGTTTTCCTGCTTCTGGTTGTTACCTGAGAAAATTCTAGAGGCACTGTTCTCTCAAGAGGACAGGAAGGCAGTGCTGTTGCAGAGCCACGATGCATCCACTGCATGGGTGGGTTGATCCCACTGCCAGCCATAGCAAAGAGAATAATTACACAGAAATAACTCTGATAGAAGCAAGCAGATTATCTGTGCATATGCTAGCAAGGTGGATGAGGGTGTTGCAGAATCCTAGAGTGGTTTGGGTTGGAAGGGACCTCAAAGATCATCTCATTCCAACCTCCTGCCATTAGCAAGGACATCTTCCACTAGACCAGGTCATTCCATGCCCTGTCCAACCTGGCCTTGAACACTGCTAGGAATGGGGCAGCCACAGCTTCACAGCATCTGTAAGACCCTTGTGCCACGGTCTCACCACCTTCACAGGGAAGAATCAGGTCAATTAAAGGCATTCAGCAAATTCAATTACACTTAGACACGGGGCTGGTGTGGAGCAAGGGAGAAGAGGCAGCCAGTGTGGCTGGGTGGAAGCACAAGGGCAGGTCAAATAGATTTACAAGAAGATCTGAAGCAGGAACTTCTCAGCATAAGGCAGCAGTTGCAACAAAATACACCAATATCACACAGCAATCAATAGGGATCGAAAACGTGTCAGTTTTACAAAGCACCTCTCTATTTCCAAGAGGATCATTAAGAAACAAAAAAAACCTGCAACTATTCACTTCAGTTAACACAGTTGAAACTGTGTTTTATGTCTAGAGCTGAAGTCATCGCATGACTTCATGTCTGAAATGAGCGAATGGAAAGGCAAACAGATCGCAGCAGCTTCCCCCGGTGACCGCCAGGGGTCCCCCGCGCTCAATCCCACCGCGGGGAATTCTCTCCTGCCGGGATGTTTGGTCATCCCAATTCATCCCTTCCCCCGCCCATGCCACCCCACCGTCCTACAGCTGCCCGGACACCAGGCCACCAGCACCTCACAGGCTGAAACCCAGTGGTTAGTGACACATCTCCCTGGGGTTCTGTGTGCATGTAATCCCACACGCAACCATCCCGGGCAAGCAGAAGAGACGGAGCTGCAGCAATGAATCCATGATCTGTCTGCATGGCCACAACATCTGTACATGCCTGAGATGTGTTCACATGGGCCAAACACATCCTTGCTTCTCAGAAGCTGCAAGCACCAGTGAGATACCAGGTTTCCCGGTATGGATTTGAGCCTCGCAAACCCACAGGCAAGAATGCCAGTGGTTACAAAGCATGGACTATAAGTAACTGGTAGGTAATTATGGAGGGATGTGTCTGTGTGGCTCAGCTCCAACACCAACAGAGGGAAGAGCTCTGCCTATTGAGTCATCAGCAGCATTTCCTTCCAGCCCTTGGGTTTCCCGACAGGTCCCCTCTGAGTTACTGCCCAGACCCACAGTGGCTGAGCTCACAACAGCTGCTGAGCTCACACTCCAGCCCCCACAACCAGGAGAGGTTTCCTGGCCACAACCATGCTTCAAGGACATGGTGCCTCACCAGCCTCTTTATTAGAGCAACTGAACTGAACACCAGCAACATCCCAGTCCCAGCCATCACAGAAGCTTCAGAGACACCCTGCTATCACCAAATGAGGGCTGCAGGAGTCCCACGAGAGTTTTAGTGCCCCATCCCTTTGGTTATCCATGAGCTCCAAACTGTCCACAGCCCAAGTACCCTCACGTAGGAACTTGTCAGCACTTCCTCTGCAGAAAAAGAATTTGGCTAATGAGAGATTGTTAAATGAGAGGAAGATGTTTCTTAATCAGAGACCAGAGACCATCAAAGTCTGCAGAAAAGTGCCAGACCTCCTTATCAGCACAAGGGGAATGAATACACAGTCAGGCAATTTTACTGTACCTTCTTGGTGTGCAAGGCTACCTGAATTCTTCTACACTTAGTTATGTTCTGCTATTTGCTATAGACTTTTCATTCACTTTCCAGTTTGTCCTACTCCTTTTCTGGTTTTCTTCTCTTCCTTTCTGAGTTCCATGTTTTGGCTTCTGTTCTTACTATTGTCTCCATCCCTTCCAACAGAGCTGAAGCGAACACATGCTGATTTGTCTGCTCCATGTAATTCCCCACTATAATTTTCTCTCAACAGATTAGTTAGCCCCATAAAATAGTCACTGAAAGGTTTTCAACAACAAGCAGGACTTAGAACTCTAAAAACCTTATCTCAATGGATCAGGAGGCAGATCACATGAACAAGTTCAAGCAACTGGTTTGATGGGGACCAGAGAGTATCTGCTAGGGTTCTGCAGCAAAGCTGCTCAGCCACCTGTGGGCTTTCCTGTGCTACTGCAGCAGCACCTTTACATCTCTACCAGAGCAGAGTAATTCTGCAGGTCTGCAGGACAGCTGAAGACTTTTCTGAAGACCAGAATAAGATAAGAGGAAGCTGAAAAATTCACCTTCAGAACTGCATGTATCTCTGAAACAATAAATGTTTTGAGTGATCAGCATTTCTAGGCAGTGAAACAAATGAGCGTTTCCATTCCCGAGGGAAGTGGGAAGCAAGCAAACTCCATTCCTCTATTCTGTAGCATACAGGAAATCTGAGTGACTGATGGCAGCAGTAGGGAAATGCACATTCATCTTGTATTTCCAATGTAAATGACTTGCCACCTCACCCTTCTGTTTCCTGTTCCTTCACACACCCCCCACACGCCGGCTGGTAGTTGTAGTATGTGTGAATCAGGGAGGAAGAAAGGAAACAGAACTTGTTAGACTGCTTCCCCCCCTCCCCAATTTAAATGAGAAAGATAACATGCAAAACCAAAGGGCAGGCAACTGTTCAGGGCTCGGATCCTTTTGCCCACAGACCCAGGGTGGTGACACAAGGACAGACTAAGGAATCCGACGGTGCTGCTCCCAGACCCCATCTGTGAAAGGTGCAGAAGACCCCTGCATTTACAGAACGTCTCCTTGCGTTACAAAGGTCAAAGCAGAAAGCAAAAAGAGGCTTTTTAGGATGCTGCACACCGTTTGTGGGATCTGCCTGGTTCGCTGGGACACCGAGATGCAGCGACTGCCAAGGCTGCTCCAAGGAGCCGCGAGGAACCCGGGAACATCCGCTCGCAGGAGGCGTGTCCCTGCGCTTTCCCAGGCAGCTCCCTGAGAGGTGCTTATTTTTACAAAGCAGGCTCTGAGATCTTAAAGAACCAGTGTTGTCGTCGTTGTGCCCTAAACCAATGAGTATGTGACCTACTGGTTCCCACTCTGTCCCTTGACCTTTTCCCATAGCATTCTCCAAAAGCATCACATGAAAAATAGCCCTTCTCAGCTCTCCAGAGGCTTTGCAGACAGCATCAAAGCTCTGTGCTTAAAAACAATTCCAGCTAGACCAAAATGCCATTCCAGCATCAGGGGTCCCAGGATTTGTAAGCCTGTCACAAGGACCTGGAGGGAGAGAGGGCAGGGGAGAGGCAGCATATGTTGCCAAGGGAAGGGGGAAGCGAGGGCCAGGCAGCTGGTATGTGAGCTGAGCTTCACAAAAGTCCCGTGGGCTGAGACAGGGTCTGCACACACACCTGAGGCTACAGAGGATCCCTTTGCCTCTTGCTTTATTACAAATAGTTCTGGGAGCACAGGCTGAAGGATCATTTACCTCACTGATCCTTCAACCTAATCTTCCTGTTCTTTTCCCCCTTCTCTCACCTTGCTCATTCACTAACACTCCAGCATCCATTCTGGAGGGGAATTTACAGCCCAGGTGAAGACAAAGAACTCAACAGACTGCAGAGGGGCAGTCCTTGAGCATCAACACTAGTTATTTGTTGACTCTTCAGACTTTGAATAGCAGCTGGCCAATACCAACGGTAATCCCTGTCAGCTCCCTGTGGTGTCTCGCACAATCCATGGCCCATTCCTGCCTTTTGCTGAGAAAACTTCAACTGTTCCCAGTTTTTGTGTTTCCTCATAGCTCCAGATCAAGCTTCCCTTGGCAATGGCTGCACACACTTCTTCAACACCTCCTAAAAAGCAAATGGTGCAGAAGACACTCCATACCTGAGTGTGACTTTTCCTCAATCACCATTTTATACCTGTGACTTCCACCCATTCTTCATTTCTTCCTTCACAGCATATTAGGAGCTGGAAGGGATCCACAAGGATCACCAAGTCAAATTCTTACATGAATGGCCCAAACAGGGCTCAAACCCACAACCTTGGTGTTATTAGCACCATGACCAGCTGAGCTGATCCCAGGGGTTGTGTCCTCCTATTCCTACCACAGCTTACAGGCAAGGCCTTCAGTTGTGCAATCTACAGCAAAGGGTGTTTGAGGACTAATTACAGTTCAGAGACCATAGTCACTTGTTTCAGTGCACTACTGTTGCCATGTAAAGTGAGACATGCAGGGAAAAAAGGGGTTAAGTCACTTGTAAGCATGTACCAGCACCTCACCCCGACGGTACTCGGAGCTCTGCCGCCCGAGTCTGGGTCATGGGCTCCGTGGTACAGCCCAGCAGCCAAGGAAATCCATTGTTGTATCTGAGTATGTGGACTGGTGCCAGTGGCAGTCAAGCAGGTTTGTGTTTGGTAGCTCTTACGTGGCAATAGGGACACTGGACTCTTGCAGGGCAATAATTTCAGTCCCAACAAGGAAACTGGATAATTACAGAGAAAAGCAGCAGGCGCTTCAATCGTTCCTACTGCGTCAGGTCTTTTAAAATGTCATTGAAAAGAAATGGTGGGATAATGAACGCCTTGACTCACTTTCAAAGCACCTGGCAGGACAGACAAGAGGAAGCAACAAGGTTAGGAGGGCTCCATCATCCTTCCTGGTTCCTGGGGACTGACCCTGAAGGGTGGGAGCTCTGCGACAGGATGGTGTGATCACAGGATGGCATAAAATAGAAAAGCAGTCATGTGAGTTCTCTTGCTATAGTTGTCTCCAGTTTAAGAACAAACCTCCTGACTCTACTCTGGTTGATCTTGTTCATTTTGTATTTTACTTGTGGCCCTTCTTCACAATTTTCCCTTTTATATAGCATCAGAAAAGCATTAACTCATGACTTTGTTTCATTCCACTGACATAACTGCTTAAATATCCTTCCTGATGTTTTGACATATATCACTTGGACAGACATTTAGAAATTTAAACCATGGAAGCTGGAGGACATTTCAAAAAATTAGAAAATATGTGGACAATTCTTCTGTTATTTTAACAATATGAAGACTCAACACTTGTGTAACTCTGCCAGCAATGCAGGGAAATATGTGCTTACATGGCACAAATATTAAACTGAGCACATAGATTTTTAGAGATAAGCCACCCTTTTACTACACACCATGCACACATGCTGTAATCCCCACATTCATAAACAGACATTTACAGCACATAAGGCAGGCACAGATTATTTTCAGTGCAAAGCACCTTTTTCTGTAGGCAACAGGAGCACGTGTACCAAGGGAGCACACATACACTGAGCATGCACACAAAACATTCATTCATTCCATGTAACAAAGATTTAGGTCTCCCGAATGAAGAATTGCACCTGTATATCCATTTAGAATAAATGTGACATTAGCAAATGTACAAGTGCTGTGAAAGGAAACAATACATCTGCTGCACTCAAAAAATGCACCCTTAATTGTTCAGCCCAGAAAACAGGAAAACAGAACAATCAAATGAAATGCCACACATACAAGCACTGGATGTGTACAGAATGTACACTGGAGAGGGCACACCACCGTAAACAAACACAGTATTCCCAAAAGATTTATCCATACACTAATGTTGTGCTCAAGTGCACACAGGCAGATCCTTAACCATAAGCTCACCTGCACAAATATGGATCAGAGGAACAAAAGCCCATTGCACATTATGAGTCAAAAACGCACACTTCAGAAATGAGGAACGCACTACACAAATACTCAACTCATGCATAAAAGTGTTATATACGTGCTCCAGAGAAAATAATTCTTATGTCTTCAATGCAGGCTGCAGTTAATAACCCTAATGCACTGGGGGCTGTATTTTCCCCTGTAGTTCAGAGCACAGCCCACAGAGCAGTGGGGCTGAGGTCACAGCCGGCCCCACACAGGTTCAATGCCTACAGTTCACATGTAGAATTTAATCTTCTCCCAGAGTAAGCACCTGCACTGCTGCTGTAATTCCCCAGAGCCATCCCAGAACTACATAAGCTCCATAAGATACTGTGTCTGGACTCCCAAGCTGCTGCACCAGCCGAAATCCATTTGGAGATTCATTGGCAATTCTCACGGTTTTTCCCCCTGTTTAGGGGACCCAAGAATTTGATTTTACAGGGGGTAAACTACTGCAACCCTCACATGGGCATCTTAATCACCCCTGTGCCCTCTCATCTTACTACCCATACACCTGCAGTGGAGGGCAGCCACTGGTTCCACTACAGCTCGAGCCACAATCTGAGCAACAGAGCAACTGCTGGAGGTGGAGGATGAAGGCATTTTACTCCCCTTTATTGCCCAGATAAGACCTTTGATAATTTTACAGTCAGACTATCGAGTACCTAAACAGAAACAAATGCACCTAATCAAATGCATGAGTGGGCAATGCCAGAGCAGCCAGCCAGGCATGACTCCAGCATTAACCAAAGGCAGGAGGCAGAACACACTCCTGCATGCCTGAGGCCTACAGACAGCCTTCCACTTCACAAAGGTTTGCATACAGAGAAAGCATTCCTAATTCCACGGCTTCTGCTCACTGCAGGCTACATGTGAAATCCCAGTGACCTACTGGGACACAGATTCTGGCTTGCAGCTTGAACACCAGACTCAGTTTCTGCTGCTTCACATTCCAGACCCACTCCAGCTATGGGCACGCAAATCCTGTGGCAGGTGATCCATTTTATCTATTGCACATCATTTAAAAGTACCTGACTTAAACTCATCATAAAGGCTTAGAAACAGTAAGAAACTTCCACAGCATGTTTGCTCCTGCTTCCAGAAATTTACATTTCTCTCTGCTGTGATGAAATCTAGACTTGCTTAGATACAGCTGTCCATGTTAAGTGAAACAAAATGCCATCCACATCTCTCCCTTGGTTCTTTGTCAGGGGAAATGGGAATCAGCACTGCTCACTTAGCTCTGCCAAAAGTTGCAGTCTCTCTAAATGCTAAACGTGCACAGTACCACATGGAGAAGGATCTTGTCCTGCTATCACAGCCCAGCCTGATGGTACAGTCACAGAGGAGACAGACAGCACTCAGGGGCTGCCCCATCCCTCCCAAAGGCCTCTGACCAAGCAAAGGTTGTGAAAATCCAGAAAAACAGGGAGTATCTTTTTCTCTAGGTGCTCCATGTGGTAAAGCAGAGCTAACCAAAAGAAAAACAAAATAAATCAGGAGAGACTAATGAATAAAAATAACAGACTTCTCTGCTTTTCTCCTTGTAATTTCCCCACCCCAGACAGCTGTAATGTGGAAAGTATTGAAATTTAAATCACACCTCAGCCTAACCTCAGCTGACAGGCTGCCAATGCAATAATCTCAGCCTGGCTATCTTCTCTCAGGGAGAACGACAAACCGACTAAAGCAAAGTGATAAATTTTCAATTTTATTTTAAAATATACCAGATGGGAGATTTTATTGGAGTCATAAATATGTCAAAAGCAATGTTGGCATATGATTGGAGATTGCCCCCACCAAGGGAGCAGCTCTCCTTGTTTAGAAGTGCCATCAGATTCTTAATAAGAGGCTCCAGTTACACTGCAGCAAAATAGTCCGTATATTAAGCCAATTGAATGTCTATTTGCCAGAGGTCTTTCTTCTCTTCTCTGCAGACTCCAGGTTCTAAAACACAGGAGAAATGAGGGTGCTGAGGTCAGACCTAAGCATCACCAGTTTGGGTTCTCATTTTGTTGTTGGAAAATGGCTGAAAAGTATTTGATTTCTCACCAGTATTTGAAAACTGAATTTCATGTCAGTCAATGAAGCTTCCTTTGATTTCCTAAAATCCCAACCAGCAGATGTCAACCAAGTTCAGCCTCAGATTTAAAGCAAATCGAATTCAAGCCCTTAATCCTAGCCACGGGTCAACCTCAAATTACGGAAATAGCACTTGGCCTCAGTCCCAAAATTTCATGTGAGCTAAAACCAGTTCTAAATCCCACCAGCCACTTCCAGAAATATGAGCTGTCTTGTGTAGCCTCTGCACCTCTCCTCCTTCCACCACTGGTGCTGTGACAGATCACAGTAGTCTAACAGGAAGAAGTCTGATATTTTTGCCTTTTCATCATTTCAAAGGTTTGACAGACTGGCTCTACCAGCTATGTCTCTGAGCATGATTCCAATCTTCCAGCTTATTCAGGAAATCCTCATATTCTTATACCATTAAATTCAAATCAATCAACTCTTCCACCACTGATTCTCATTACCACAGAATCTGGCTCACTGAAACTTTGACACTGAAAACTCAATGCAAAGCAAGTGAAAAATAACAATAGTTGTTATTTTGTGTTTTTTTCATATAAATGCTTTGCAGATTTAATCTTTTAGCCACAAAACTGTAAGAAGGGGTTAGAGAATTAGTAAGAGATCCAATACATAAAATATTACAAAATAATATTCTGCAGTTATAGCCAATCTAACAGTAACAGCAGCACAGAGGGGAAGGCAAGAAGGAAGCATAAACAAAAAGTGACAACTTTGCACAGGTTAGAGGTCTGTGGTCTTTTTAGACATTACTTATTTCTCAAAGTCAAAGGAGTGCTAGATGCTCTTTCAGTAATCTCTCTAACAGATTGATCATTCGCTGTAGTAGGCTTTTAAGAAACTTTCTTAGACAGCACCAGATACATTTATCACAAAATATCATCCTCCTACCCACAGCCTCCAGTCCTGGACATGCCATTCATTGGTCATGAAGCAGCAGATGCACCAAGACAAGCTGAAGCTTTTAGCAGCTTTTTAATCTGAAGGAGCAGATTGGAATAGAAGAATCATACCCATCAGTTTTACGCTTAAAATACTTTGACTTAATGTACTACACAGTAAGGCTGGCATTCCTCTGGCTTCTGCAGTGTTTTCGATGGGGACTTGTACAATTCATCATTGACTGGCATCAGGTCAAGGAAATCTGGCAAAGTACAAAACAGCTGGGAAGGAATTCAGCTCGCAGTATAACACTTTTGACAAAACAGAACCCCATGCTGGGGATATGAAAGAGGATGGCCTGGCTTTTCCACCCTCAAGAAGACTCACTGAGAAAGCAGAATTGGCCAGTTCCAACCACAGTTGAAACTATCATTTCCTAAAATTCTGTCCAACAAGCCTCAGTGCTGATAATGATGGAAGAACATGGACAAAGCTGAATTCAGGAACACTGCTGCCTTCACAGGTTAAAAGCTCTGCAAGGCCATCTCCATTACAGAGCCCATGGAACTATTTGGGGCACTAATGTCTGTAGGGGTGCTCTAATGGGCTGTTGCACAACAGTACAGCCAAGCTGTAACTCCTCCAGGACAGAGACTGCAGCTTACTGTATGGCTGTACAATATTTAGCACAATTCAGCTTCAGCTCTAATAGCAGCCTCTAAGTGTTACTGTGCTGCAACAATGGGCAGTGATAACTTAGTTAATAAAAATAGCATAATACATCAGGAGTATCTATGGCATAATTACACAGTTTATTCAAAGCACCTAATCAAATTGTTCAGCAATTTAGCATAAACACAGACATAGAGGCAGATACTCCTAGATTAAGGAGCAAATTATGATTAGCACAGGTATAATTGCCTTGAAACTCCCCCCACTTTCAGTCAGGCCAAGGACTGAGTAGCAGCATGTTCAGGCAAACATGTAGTTCTCCCCGTGAAAGATAAGCTCCAAACACTTGCTTAAGGGCAGTCTGAAAATCCAGGGATCCATGAATACTGCATCTCTGATCCCAGGAGGAACTGACCTCAGGCAGCTCCGTAAGCTTCAGACTTACACTAAGATGTCTCTAGGGCATTCTCTTGTTAATACGCTGCACTAATGAAGTCTATTTAATTATTTGAATAAACTTTAATAAATCACTTAACAAAGGAGTGAACTCATTTAGGTATTGACTGGTTAACCTACCTGGCAAACCAGTAATATCCAGGCAAGTAAGAATGTTACTTCACCAGGTTCCTCAGCTCCTGGTTCCCAGTCCTTCCAGTAATGGATAAGCCTGCTGTCACTAAAAAGCTGTCCCATTAAATCATTGCAGCACACAGTAACTACAAAGGTCTCACAAGACTTGACTACTCTCCTATTTGGTAACCACATGACATGAGACCACAGAGAAGACCTATGATAATCTCAAGAACATACAACGCTGACATCCAACACCACAGTATCCCCTCCAGCACAGGACACCCTCCTTTCCAGTGCACCACTGAACACCCCACCAGTGCTGTCAGATGTCACCCAAACTCACTTGTGCTCCTGCTATGTGTCTGTCCACCTTCAGGAAAAATCCAAGCATCAATTCACATGTAGAGCTGGAGGCCTGAAACCACACATCTACCTTTTCAGGAATTAGCAGCACCAGGAACAACCCACAGGGGTGAGGAATCAGCAAAAAAAACTGGTCTGCAACCAGGTCAGCTCCTATAGTTCTGCTAGGAACCATCCTTTTTGTTTCCCTGATTCTCTCTTCCCTTCCCAGCACCATGCCAGGACCTGGACACACGAGCAGATACAGCTTCCCTCTGATGCAGCCACTACCTTATAAGTTATATAGCAAATTAACACTACTTTATGACAGTGATAACACCATCATCTGTAGTGTTCATGGGTTAATAAATTGTGTCCATGAATGAGTACGTGCTGGCTCACTAACAAAGCTGAAAGCGAGAGCCGTTCATCTCCTCTGCAGTACCCTGGAAACCACTGTCCCTCCTCTGACAGCGAATTCATTTTCCTGGTTTGGAGAGGGGAGCAGGAGGGAATTACTTCCTCTTGCTGCCTTCCCGCATTAGCAAAGCCCTGGAGGTTATTTAAATGGGAACTTCAAAGGAGGGATATGATCAGCTGTTTACTGCTGGAGGAGGCTCATTTTACACTCAGATTTAAAAGCCTCTCTGACTCAGAGGCAAACAGCATCACTTACAGGGAGCCTCTCAGATACAGCCAGCTCAGGTGCAGGGGACCAGGAGGAATGGGACAGACTGAGAAAATATGGATTTTTTACATATTTTTTTTCTTTTTAAAAATATTTTTTATATGTTGG
This sequence comes from Atrichornis clamosus, assembly GCA_013400975.1. Taxonomy (NCBI): domain Eukaryota; kingdom Metazoa; phylum Chordata; class Aves; order Passeriformes; family Menuridae; genus Atrichornis; species Atrichornis clamosus. Next base: position 141,553 of record WBMZ01000801.1, read on the forward strand.
ACAGGAAGGCTCTTCAGGCTCAGGAAGGAGTGATAGGGAAAGTTTCTCCATGAATAGAGAGTCTAAATGCTCCAAATGGGGGGTAAAAGGCTGTTTGGTCTTTAGGACAGTAAGGGAAGGGAATTATAAAAAGCTGTTCTGAAGCATAGGGACAGTTACAGAGGGAAGAAAATCAAGAGATTCTCATGTACTGAGCCTCCTGCACACTTATCCACCCTCTCTTTTCAGCAGGTCTTGAGGCTACTGCGTATTAGCTGCAATTCATTCCTTCCATCACTCTTTCCTCCTGGGGATGGCTGTGGGTCAGGCAATGACTTACCTTGGGAAGGCTTATTAAGCAGATTCACTAATACAGAAGGAAGATTAAAAAAAAAGAAAAAGAAAAAGCTGCTCCTGGCACTTGGAGTGGAAGCTGCATTTGTGATGTGTCTTTGTTCTCCTAAGCGCTGATTTCTCAGTCTGACATTACCGGTGGATTTGGAAGGGAGATGAGGTTCAGAGATAAGGTAATTCCCCCACCACCAGAGTAGATCCAGCCAGCACAATGAGCAGTTCACATCATATCAAGGCAGCACAGTTCCTTAACTACACCTTTCACAGTTACACTTACCTTTGGTCACTGAAAACCTACCAAGCATGTGAAATTTAATTGGCTAGTTTTAATCAGGATTGTAAGTGTGGAGTTTGGGATTTTTTTTCTGGAAGCAGAGAAAAGCTCCTTACCTCCATCTGTTTAAGCAACCGAGCACATGGAAAAAGCAGGCAAGATCTAAGAAATCATCTCCCTGGAGAACCTGTAAGTAGAATTTGTAAATACAGAAGCTTCTGCAGTTGGGCATATGGACTTGCCCCTAAAACTCATGCTGGTCAAATCCAAAAACTATGAATTTTCAACTCCATCTATGCATTTTTTTCCCCATGGGCATAACTAAAATGGAATCTTCTGACAGAAAGCCATTTAAACAAATTTTCTGACACATTCTCCCTAATACTGCCTACAGCAGGAAGCACCAAGATTACACGGTAGAAATATCACCTTGTGGGAGAAATAAGCTCCAGGTAGTGCCAGCACTTACATGTGGTTGAATATAACTGCTCCAAGCATATTTCAGCTTCTGTCTCCATCAGGCTGGCAAATTATTGCATATATATTCATCTGATACAAAGAAAGTGGGCTCTTGGAAGCATATTTTTTTCTCCTCTGAAAAATAAAAAAGGATTGCTTTAATTAGAATCTACTAGCTAAAAGCCTTTTTTTGGGAGCAATTGCATCAATTTTGTTCCATTAGCCACCATATGAAGCTGGATTACGAAATAACTTGATATGTACTTGAAAAAAGAAAGTAAATGAGAACAGAACAACAAAACCCACTGCCTAGAAGCACTCAAGCAACCCAAGAGTATTGGAGGGGGTTGATGAATGCGTACCCTAATTCATGTTTCCCATGACTGCAATGCATATGAAAGCAGAGGAGAGGCAGCAACAGCTAATGGTCTCAGAAGGTCAAGAACCACGGCAGGTATCTCTGCCAGCACCCGGGATAACCCTCCAGCCCAACTGATCCCTGTAGTTCCCAAGCAGCCACTCCAAAAGCCCTCCAAGCATGTGACAGACGTGTTTGCTCTCTCCCAAGTTCACCAGGAACTTTCTGCGCTGAGAACACTGCCCAGACTGCTACAGTCTCTTGAGGCAAAACGGTATTATTGGTTCCACCTGCACCTCCACCAACATACTCAAGGGTGCACAGATCAAAATTTGGCTCAAGTTTTAGATTATTCAGGCTTGCATGTGACAATGGCTGGGTCTTCAAAGTGTTCTAAAAGAAACTAGCTCGAGGGCACGGACATGTTAAACAAGGCACTGTTTTTGCAAAAACTTTCTGTCAGTTTATTCAGACAGATGGGAAGGCTGTCCTCTGTGTAAGGCCCTGTTCTAGGAGCTCAAAGATGAAAAACAAAATGTAAATTCAACAAGTGAATATTCATAAGATGGAAACTTCACAAGACTATTTTATATTTAGAAGCCTTTGCTTGAGAACATACTTCCCAAACCCAGACATTTAAACTAATGAACCATCCAGACTGACACTAGCTCTGAACCTTCCCATCACACCAGCTCAGCAAACAATGTCTCTTGGGAGATCTGGAGCTGACAGGAACCTTTCCCTCTAGGGCAGCAACCAAGTCAGCTCTAGATCTATCAGTGAAGCCTACATCTCATCTGTTCTCTTCTTCAAACTTCAGACTGGACTTATAAAATAAGGTTTCTTTAGCTGAAGCAGCACTCAGTGTTCTTCCCTCTCCAGTCAAACCCCTTGGGTTAGCCTGTCATTTGTTCTAAATCTTAAAAAAACCCAGCAGAAACACATTTCACCCCGAACCAAGTAAGAAACAAGACTGAGATTCAGAAGAAATTAAGTAGACCAGTGAAGGGAAGAAACAGATTGTGGCCAGCAGTGAATTTAGGATCCTGAGAAGCAAATTTTTCACAATGGTTATTATTTACTATGCACAGTCTTCTTCGTAGACAACAAGCCCAGACGGAGCTCACCAGTATGCTAAAAAATCAGCTTTTAAACTGATACAGTTAAATTATGTAAGACATATGGATACTGATTTTAATATTGGATTATTTTATTAATGCATCCACATCAAAATTAAGGATTTTGACATAAATGTATGTCTAGGCAGACTATACCCTTATGTTTAAAGACGTGTAAAATCACAGTTTCATTATATTGATAATTCCTGGTGAGGTGAACAAGGCCAGTCAGGAGGTTATTTCTGGTTGCTGTGCCCAGTCATGTCATTCATTTTCTTTTATCTACTATTTTCTCCTGATACATTTTCTGACTATGTCATGCAAACAAAACAGGACTGTTTTCAGAAGGTTACACAAGACCTTTGCCACCTCCTTGTATAGATAACAGTTCCACTTGTGTTCTTAAAGGTCAGAGCTTGAGAAGGAATAATGAAAATAAGATTCAACTGCAATATTTGCACTATTTCCAGCACTACAGTTCAAACAGAAAAAAGATATCACAAGTCTACCTTAAAAAATAATTATAAAGCCAAGAAGAAGTTACTATTTCTAACCCCAAACCCTCTTAATCATATCCAAAACTATCACTGGAGGTAGGTGAATTAACAGAACAAAGCCTATAGATTCCTATTCAGACCACAGTGGTATTTCCTAGATACATATGCATAGCCCCTTTTTCAGGCAGCTCTGTCTAAATGGATGATATTTACTATTTCCATTTGCGCAATGAAGAACTGAAGCAGAGAAAACAAAACCTACTGCCCAAAACTCTGGCTACATCAGTTCTTTTATTATCCTCATCACTGAACTATCAGAGTGTCTTTCTATAACATGCTGACTGGACCACAAAGCAGAAATAATATCTGTCACAAAGTCTATCTCAGAGCCTGGAAAACGAACCCAGATCCTCTGGATCCAGGCTCAATCCTCCCACCTCACCCTGAGGATACCTTCATTGCATTTGCCTGTGGTAGTGAAATACTGCATCCAGAGAAATTGCTAGTAGGGAACTTGAGAATACAACTGAAATTTCCTATCATTAAGAAAAAGTAGTAGCAGTGACAGAAAATAACAGAAGTGTTTCTTTAAGTGACAGTACTGACATTTTGGTGATGTGAAGCCCTCTCACTGCTTGGATTCTGAAGTGCTGATATTTTATCATCAAATTGGAACCCAGCTAGTCAGTATCAATAACATGAGAAACTCAGCAGAGAAACAGTGACCCCGTTATATGTGAAAGAGCACTGCTATTTTAGCTGAAGAAACATATGCTTTGTCAGCCTGGTAATACATTGCAGGAGTTCCTCTCGGATTTTCCTCAGGAGAACCCCCACGCAGATTCCTCTGCAAAGCTGCAGGATTAGAGACACTGGATGAGTCCAGGAAAAGCTTCAGACCCAGTTTCAGCTTCCATATGGACTGATAATCCATAACCACATATATAACTGCTGAAGATTGCAGATGAAATCCTGGCTCCAGCAAAGTCAGTAATTAAATTTTCCTTCATTTCAGTGGGGCCAAAACTTTCCACTGAAGCTTTGGCTTTAGAAAAGAGTTGATCTAATTGTGAAGTACTTCCTACTAGAGAAGTATGTCAAAGCCACATGACAACAAACAGAACTGTTCAGGCCATGGTTGTGCTCCAGAAGAGTTTCTGATGAAGTTACTGCAGTCTGTCCTCCAGAACACCACACACAAGTGACATCGTGTCTCTCATTCACATTAAACACATACTGCCCAGTAGTTTAACATCCACATGGTTTTTAATGTTCATGAAACTGTTGTCTGTGCTTTTATTGCACAGAAGTTGTAAGACCACCTGTGTAAGAGACTGAACAATCGAGCTTTTTGTCCTAAGGCATCGATGCTGATCTACACCATCCTCCCTCACAAAACAGCCACATCAGAGAGAAGTCTTTACAAAAGTCTGTCATACTGCACAGTTTGTCCACTTTAAGGTGATTTTTTTAATCTTTGATTTTTCCCTCTGTCTTTGTTCTGTTAGTGCTTCAGCATTAGAGGAACCCATTTCTTTAGCATTATAAATGTCTTGGACTGTAATTCACTTTAGGTTCTGCTGCAGTATCACTGAACTCAACTACCAAACAGCCTCATTCGTAAAATCTGACTTCAGAATCCATTATTCTTATGCTTGTCTGCACTGCCAAGGACATTTGACACAGATTTGGGAACAGACCAGATGCAGTACCTATGGATCTATTTCCTCAAAGAAGGGAGATAACCCTCAAACTCAAAGCAAACCTACCAGTAAAACATATGCAAGAGATGTGTTGAGAAAATATAAACACCAGAACAAGGCAAGAGTGTCTAGGCATCATTGCCCAGCTCAGCAGGTATGTTACAGAGAATATCTTCACTTCATCTGGCTTCAAACTGCTCCTTTTGCAGGCAATAAAATTACTGCAGAAATCCCAGGGAATAAACTGAGTTAACACCCCATTAAATACAACACACTTCCAATCCAAGGTAAGGACGTGCCCAGATTAAGCTACCCCTGTAGAAACTGACCAATGGGTAATATAGATCACTTCTACTGACTTATGGTCTGAAAGAAAGTAAAAAAAACCTGAGATGAATTTCTACAAGGTAAGAAAGGATTTGTTCTTTGAAGCATGCTTAACCAGCACAATATATTCTTCCATAAACATTCTTTCTACAGCTGAACGCACACCCCAAGGGAGACAGCCTGGAATTTGTTATTTTACATATTTTCCCCTTACCAGTAACATGATCTTGCCCCTCATCCCCTTCCCCCAGATGAAGCAGCCTTGATTTTATCCCTTCAGTTTGTTTTGTCAGTATCTGGCATGGTACCAGAGAGAATGGGCACTGTTGCTGGGTTAATTTGTTGCCCCCGTTTCTCAAAAGAGAAGATAATTTAAAAGACTTCTGCCTTCTCTAAATACTTCAATTGCAGTAGTTGTGAGCCCCTTCCAAATCTACTATTCCTCCAGTGACATTCAAAAAAAACTTTATAAGAAAAATCTTTGTTGGCAGAGGCCCTTGAATAGATTTTAGCTGGTTTTAAGCTGAAACAGCTCAGCACAAAGAGGGCAAGAGAAGGAAAGAAAGACAGGACAGGAAAACATACAGATAAAGGCAACAGCACGAAGCCAGAGTTACATTTTGATTGTCATGTATTTACTGACAGCCCTAGGTGCTGAAAAGGAGATAATTCTCTGCAGTCTGTGCTCCCGAATCACTTCACTGCGCAGTTTCGTGAGACTGGGAGCCAAAATGTAAGCAGGATACCTCCAGACAGGAGTTCCTGCTTCTCTCCCTCTCCTCTTGCTTACTTCACACAAACCCTAGTGCTTGCCAGACCTCTACAGGAGCTCAGCCAGTTCACAAAACACAGAAAACTTTCAACAGCGACAAAAAGCTGTGTAGTTTTCCATTATTTTGCTGCTCTAGTGAAGCTCAGGGTTGGGCAGGGGGGCTCCTGGCTGGAGGAAGACCATGGAGAAGCAGCTCCCACCTTGCTGTACACACTCCAGCACCAGAGAGCTGGTGGGCCTGTTCAAGCGTGAAGCTGCTGCAGGCTCCCAAAAGGAAAACCAGCCCTGCGATGACACGGTACTACGCAAACACCAACAGTTGCAAAGCTTCCATTCCAAGGATTTATGTATTCACAGCTCCAGCTACAAGCCAGCTGTGCTGATTTTGCCTATCAGTCAACACACAGAGACAGCTTTAGCCAGCTAGAAATCTTTATCACAGCCATTCCTTGCTGTCAGAACGATGACCTCAAAGACAAGCAACTCAGGTCATGCTCTCTATGCTGTACCAGCATTTCCTTGTAACACAGGCACACACTTCCACCCTGATCAGCTCCCAAAGCGGGGTAGGAAAAGAATAATGTTTCTGCACGAAACAAAGATATAAATCTATTAAAAAAACCCAGACACCCAAACCCCAAGAAACTGCCATCTGCCTAGAGCAAAACCAGGGAATTGACTTAAGATTCCCAGGGCAGAAGCTCTGGCTCTGGTCTCCACTGCCAGGCTTTCTCACTCTCATTCGAGATACCAAGATGAATCATCAGAGGGCACTGCTTCCCCCAGCAGGAAATGGGTTCTTTTCCTTATGTGGACAGAGATTTCACACACCTGGAAATGCACTTTTACCACATAACTGTGAAGTTCTGAAACTAGGGTGCAGCTGGAATTTCATTTTCACATTTGCTACTTTTCCTCCTCAAAAGCACTTTAAGAATGTATGGAATTTGCAGGTCTGAATTCAAAGTTACTGATGCTGAAAACACAACCATTTCTGCACTGGCAGAAATGAAGTTGTAAACATTAACCTCAAGAACAAAGGTAAATTCTATTCTCATATCCTCTTATTCCTTCATTCCTTATCCTACTAAGTCCCTTCACAGTTTTTTAACAGGGTGAAGGTAGAAGGTAATTCTTATCAACTTACCACCAAAAAACATGGGTTGTAAACAGAATTTGACTCTGTGTATTTACATATGCCAGAGCCACTCACTATTAATGCCAGTAAGCAAAAGACAACTTAAATCCTTCCTCCGGCACATCAAGTTCCTACATGTGCCCGAAAGCCACGTGCCACTAGACAGCAATTATTTCTTTCATAGCAGCAGACGCTTCGCTTGGGTACAAGTGTTTTAAGAGAACTGAAATCTTGGGAGGACAATGCCAACAGTCTCCATAATCCCTTCTTAAGCACAAGGAATACAGCCTGGGCACTGCTTTTACAAAGCATATACAGTATTCATCCTAAAAGCGCCACAGTCCTTTCTAGGAAACATGTTAAATTAATTTTCCAAAGCTTTTCACTCTCCTGGACTCAGCCATCCTGCATTTTTGATAAACTTCCTGCATCTCTGCCCCAAGCTCAAACAGTTTACTTCTCTTCCTCCAATATTAAAGAAACAAAAACAACGTGGGCAGGAATTTGAAGTGTCATTGAGGAAAAGAAACCTCCTCTGAGAAGAATCAAAATACTGATATAGTTGTTAACATCCATTTTGAAGTGTGAGGGGTTGAAACTGTTTTTATAGCCCTCAAATTTCAGCTGGGGATTTCTTTGTGAGTATCCTGGGCTTAAGTAGTATTTCAAATAAATTAGATGAGGGAATTCTCTCTTGATTAACACTAGAACAGATTTAATAAAACTAGAACTGCCAATATGAGATAGAAAGATAAATCCCATGGGGCTATAGCTCCAGAATAAAAACTAGACCTCTTTCTGATTTCCAGCCAGTCAGGTATTCAGCTGATATAACATTGTTCTACTCAATTCAAGGAAACCAGATGGTATCTAGCAGCCAAGGATTTGGACAGGTAGAACCCTTTATCCGGTAAGTTTTTAGAATCCAAATTTATAAGCAAAAAGATCAGGTGAACTTTAACACACAGACATATTTCTAGGGAAAAGTGAGAACGCCTTTCACCTTCCAGAGCATGAGTGACCTAAGTTATGAACCAGTAAACAGCATATTTAACAACTTTAGGAGAGGAACCACTTCATCAACAGGGAAAGAGATAGCAGAGACCCTTAGAATCACCTTCCATCTTAGAATAACTCGCATTTTTGTATCTTCAGACACACAAACCATTAGTGTTTGCACAATAAATGGCAAAAAACCAAACATCCACAGCATAAGAACTGTGGGTTTATTAATATAACCCATAAGTCAGTCTGTATAAATGCTATACCTTGTGTTACGTAATGGATGTGGATACTTCACCACACACCAAAATGGTACAGTACATACAAAATCCAGAGATTTTGCAATTAAACTTTTAAAAGTTTAAAAAACCTCAATACTATGAGGAAGAAAGAAGCAGCAAAACTCTTCATGGTTCACAAGCAGAAAGATTCTGTGGTAGAAGGCGGCACATCAATGTACTCCTGACTCTGAAGGATACAACTGAACTGCAGTAGATTAAAATGACCCAATTTCAGATTCCAAACACAGGAACCTGCCTGAGAAAAGAGCAAGTGATCTCTTCCTCTTCGAGCCCAAAGCCCTCAGATTTCCCTAACTTCCCTTAGAAGATTATTAATCATCAGTCCAATTGACCAGCTGCAGAGTAAACAGGGGGGAACAAACAGGAACAAAAGCAGAAGTATTACACTACATTGTCTCAAATTGAGCATGATTTACCACCATCTGCTCCTGGTGCCACAAACAGGACCACAGGTTAGAAAGGAATTAGATCTTTCCCTTATTATGAACTCACTGCTGCTTTGCTCTTACTTTTTCCTCCGGGTGTGCACCTGTCTTGCTGTTACTGTCTCCAACTCCAAACTAGCCAGAGTCACATGGCAGCTAATTCTCCTGTGTAGGTTTTCCCTACATTCCTTCTACTTTTAATATCTCCATCATTTCATAATTGGTGTTTTAAAAAAATCTCCAAAGCGTTCTAAATCTGAAAGTGTAGTCTGTTCCAGTAACAGTACTGAAGCCTGTTGGTATAGACAGACCAAGCATGAATTTGGCAATCAAAATGAGATGTGATGACAAAAGTAATGAAGACACAGCTACTTACAGCACTATGACCTCAGAAAGAGCATCAGTGCAGGCAGAAGTCATCCAAACTCCTCCACAGAGGACCTACACCAAGCACAAATGTAATGAGGCTACAGTTTGGCTCCATTCTCAGGCAGCAGGAGGGAAAAGAGATGATAAAAAATCTAGTAGGGGAAAAGAAAATCAAGTGGGGAGCAATAGTTATGATACAGAAGGTTCTTAAAGAACAAAATCACACTGATGGTGTGAAATTAGGGAGGACAAAGGAAGACAAGGATGTCAAAAAAGGGCTGAGCAAGAGAGATGACATTCCTAAAGTTAGTCAAGTTGGGGAAGGGCCCTGACACCCATTAGCTATAACCAAAGATCTTTGAAGCTTTCACCACCATAAATAATAACCTAGCTTTTTAAGAGGGAAGCACTTAGGATGGAGAGGGGGAAGAGGCACATTATTTCCTTTCAAAGGTTAATGTGGAGTTGCCAAAAACTCTGACAAGAGATCAATGCTAGTAATAGTTCTTTCATGAAAATGCACTTAAAATTGAATCAAAATGGATTCAACGTTGAACAATTTTAATGAAGCAAGTGTCAAACAAGCACATCAACTTCTTGAAAACAAAGGAGCTCCAAAGTTTAATTACAAAAACATTGTACAGAAAACTTGGCATCTAAACAATCCCAAACACATTAATCCAGCAAATGGATTCTGCTTTCATATATTTCTCTTAACATTTCTTTAAGTGACAAAAGCATTTTATTCCACTCTTCTCCTTGACACCCACTTCATTTTTTTTTTTAATCAGTCAACACTGAAAACTGTAAACTGAAGTGACACTCTGAAAACACTGGAAAGACAAAATCCATTTTTATAGGGTTAATCAACATAAATAAGAAGCTTCTTAATGAGACAAAACATCATCTGTCACATTATCAGTGAGCAAGAACTTAGTCTTCCCCCAGATGCTTCAAGATGGATAATCCACCTCGCCTCCTTCAGTGTGGGAAGAAGTGAGAGATTTGTCAGCCCACAGCTAATATCACCTTAAAGTTCCTATCCCACAACACTTGCATGCTTCTCTGCAGAGATGGGTGAGCAGTACCCACGAGCAGATTTCTGTAAGCAGGGCAGCCTGCAGCCACCCGACCTTACTGACTGCTTGGATACGTTCCAGCTTGGAATTGCATCCTGCGATCACATTACATGGAAGTTCTGGAGTCTTTATGGGATACAACTCCACGTATTAGGTTGGATTTCACAGATGGAACTTCAGGATTTTGTAAATCAATTTTGGCTATGTAGTGCATTTTGGCCACTTCAACAGAGAGTCCAACAACACCAGTTCTAAAACACCAAGATTCACACAGGAGATGAAGGTGTCGGTGCTTCTTCTGAGACATTAACAACCTGCAGGATTTACAGCATTCATTACAGAACCCAATAAAAAGTTCATGCCAGCATCAGCTGGTCTCATCCATGCTAAGGAGAGTGGAAGTCAATGCAGCAAACTGAGGTTCCTTTCTGTGCAGTCTTGAAAGCAAAACAGATAACAAGAGAAAGGAGTTTCCTTCCTGAAGGAAGACTTGATTTACATGGAAATCCGTGCTACTTGGCTACAGCAATAATCCCAGAAGTAAGCTGAGACCTGGCATACGAGGGGCTGACTCGGAGGTGGCTTCAGGCCAGCATGAAGTCCACGTGTATAGCAGAGGAAAAGAAGAAACTGCTTTTTAATCCTCCAAATATTTGTGTCACAGATACATTAAAGTGATACTGACAAGCAACATAGTCCAGTGATGAAAGCAACCTCCAATTCATAACAGGGCATCTTAAAAAATGTCTTAAGTAGGAGCAGAGGGACTGTCATGTGGGAGCAAGAGCATTTCAACCACCACCATAAAGCCCAGAGATGTCCAACAAGTGCTGAGCCAAAGTCAGAAGCAGCAATTTCACAGGAACCAAAGGGCAGTGGAAGTTTTGCACAAGCCAGTGCAGACAGTAGGTGCCTTCATCTCTGACAGGAGGTGCAGTGTAGCTCAGCAAGATCACAGACTCAAGCATGCAGAGCTCTGCTCAATGCAAGTGAAAGGCCATTGAGGTCACACTGGAACATAAAATGCTGAATGCTATGGGCTCCATGGGCAGTACTTGAACCGTACAAAAGGTGAGAGCATGAACAAGCTGTAATGCAGAATTCTGTGGGCTGCTGTGTGGACCTAGTTGCTAATAATCTCTAATAATTCATGCAAAAATACACATGCTTCTTCCAGACATACTGCTTCTCAGCACAGTGATTTCAGAAGGGCAGGGGGAAAAACAAAATGCAATCCCCCGGCCCATTTCTCTTTTTAAAGAAAACTGCTTTCCCCATGAGATCATTCTCTCAAAAAGAAGGTAATAATATGAAATTAGGCTGAACAATGTATCAGAGGAAGGGCAAGCTTAGTTGTTTTAGTCTAAACTAGAGAATCCTATTTTCCCTGCTGAGAAGAACTAACATTTCACTTTCTTGCTTGATTTCCACTGATCTTTGTGACAGTAAAATGCTCCACCAAACATTTTCAAGAGATGACAGGAGACCTTCACAGAAGAAGCAGGGTGCTACGTGCAAGAGAGGTGCTTGAAGAGAGGGGGAGAGAGTAAGCCTGTGTCGTAGCAGGATCAAGTCACAAAGCATCAACCACAGCCAGTCTCTAGCAGGGAGCAAACTCACATTGTAGGACCTGGAGGCTAACACAAAAACCCAGGATTCTGCTTAAGAAAAGCTCATATAAACATGGCAGGAGGCATGGGACAAGACAGTGCACCAAGGAAGACTCCCTGTTATAGCAGAGAACACAAGTGCTGCTATCCAGTACTGCAAGAATCAGGGAACAACATCAAAAGAAGAAAACTAAAGTGAAGGAAGGTAACCCCACAGGATAAACATGAAAACAAAATAAAAGACACTAGAAGACATTAGGCAATATAACACATCGAAGTTATTACTACAATATATACGCTGACTCCATTTCAGAAGCTGAGATTTCATCTCCACAGCCAGCCAGTCCACAGAACGCAGGCACCCTCACACCCAACAAAATCCATTAAAAAATGTAGATTGCACAGAAGTTGCATGCTCTTAAACGTTCACACAGAGGACAGTTCCAAATGTCTAGTGGGCGGTGTCCGTGGCTTCTTGAGATCTCTTAATGCATCGATCTGTTTGTCTCCCTGACAAAACACACAGGCAGGGCCCAGGACAAACCTGCCATCCTGCCTCACACCCTAGGCTTTCCCTCATGGCTTCTTATTCCACACTGGCCAAAAATTTTTGTAAAGCTTCCCCGGGTCACGAGACCTGCAGATGAAACAGAAAAATAAGCGTTAGAAGACTACAATCTGCCAGGACTTAACAGGTACCATGACGTTATTTTTGCATGTTTCATCTGAAAACACAATGTGAAATATAGCAAAGCAGCCTCTAGAGACAGAACTAAAGCGAGCTGATGTTTCCATCCAGTGTTAAATAACCTCTTCTCACCATATACTGTTTGCACAAAAGTTTTTTACCACACAGTACAGAAAAACAAAAACATTCACCAGTATAGTCAAATAGTCCCTAAACACAATGCACCGAGCCATGAAAAAACACTTTGGATCTGTGAAATAGTTGTTTTCAGGAGTACCATAATACAGTTTCCTGTACTGATTTGTAACGTGTCCCAACCTCAAACAGACCATTTGGTTGATAGAGATTACATTCAGAATTAATGTATTTCATATGCATGTTAACAAAGGGACAATGATGATGACAGTTTGCTGATACAGTTTATCATGTGCCAGCTGAACCTTTCCATCCAAAGCTTCCTTGTTTTCTACGGAATCTCTACCATTTTCTAGGTTTGCATCCAACAAAACCCAACCTTCTTCCTTCCAAAATTTTGTCACAAAATATAATCATTGCCAAGTGCAAGTCATGTAATTAACAATCTCATTAATTACTTGATTATTATGCTCAGTTACATGCATGTCTTTATATGGTGAAACTATATGATTATTAATCACATTTTTAATTGCTTCACACTGTTTTGCTGCTGAAAAGAGGTAAAGTATTGGTGGGAAAGGAGTACTATTTTTCAAATAGAGGGTAGACAAAAGAATTTTTAAGCAAGAATTACTTTTTCCAAATCAATTACAGCTGAATCCAGGTTATCCAAGAAAATTTTATTTCCCTGTTTATGAACACAGAAATTGCCCATCCTTTAGGAAAGATGAAGCCACCTGACAAGAGAATGAAAGTCTAGATTTTAGAAGCCTTGAGATACTATTTTTCTGGCAAGGTGCTTAAAGGACAAATAGCCATTTCGGAGCCTGGCACACCCTTCTAATAACTGACGGATGAGAAACTGCTTTCCCTCTCAGCCATTCTGTGAAACCTCCCCTCCCCCAATTCTCCTTCTGAGCCTGAGTGCTAATTGAAAACACTATACAAAAATGAGGAGGTTGATGAGCTGCTGAAAAATCCCAGACCTGGATCGACAAGCTGTTCCCTTCACAACCAGCAGCAGTAAAGGCACTTCTTTATTCTGCTGGGAGCTCAGTCATCTCTTAGAACTGCAGTCCGTTCCATCTGGCTACCCTCTGGAAGGACAATGATCTTCCAGCTTAAGCCACACTATAATGGGAAACGTGTAATTAACTGTTCTACACAGTATTACAAAAGGTCAGAATCAGAAAGGATGAAAAGCCCTGTCTTCATATTTGCAGATGGCACACGGCAGCTTTATTTGCATTTCTAAACACTATTCAAGACATGTACAGTAGACCTCTACATAATAATTGCCTAAGAATGCAGGTATGTACTTTGTTAAAATAGAAACAGGCAAACTCCTCATGGCTGCCTAGTGCTGTGCATCATGGGGAAGGAAGAGGTGTGGGAAATGCAAAGCAGCACAGTAATGCAGAAAAATTGCTATTTACTTCTCTGTTGATTTCTCTACTCTTTATTACAGTTTTCTAAGCTGTTAAGCAGCAAAAATACAGAATCACAAGCTTGATAATCTATGCATAACCCACATAAATATTAGTCTCATGAAATGCTATGTATAGCTTAAACCATACATCAGTGCTTCATTTCCACGTAAACCTTCATAATCAGAAGGGCTTGACTTCACATGCTACAGAGCAGGTACTTGTAGGGTATTCTCAGTTTATAACAGAGTTGAGTTCACCTGTAACCTCTTGAGACAAAGGGAATTCCCCTGTGGCCATCAGACTCCACAATTAATGCTGAAATCTTCAAATTTACTTCACTCAAGAAAGGAACCTTCTTCTAAATTAGTCACCCTGTTACCATTCTGTCAGAACTCTTACCTTATACAAATACAAAAAGATCTCAGAGCTAAGGGGAATTTCAGAACCCTTTAAAGCCGTGGAATACTTTCAACTCAATTAGACTTTTATTAAGACAACCTGCTCCTGCAGCTTTGAGGAAGAAATGTTTTTGATTGTACAGTACAGTGATCAGCACATGAATCAGTGCCAGAACAGGTGCCAGAGGGACAGAGCAGACAGCAAGGGCAGCCTGAGGGAGAGCACTTACCCATCACTAACGCTCCAGCCTGTTCACCACGTCCCGGACCGTGGCGATGAGGTTCTCGTTCTCCTGCGGGTTGGCCAGGACAATGCTGTGCAGTCTGTTCATATAGGAATCAATCGTCTCCATGGTTGGGGTTTCCCCACTACCTACAGTTAACACAGCAAAAATAAGCCACAGGGAGTTTTGATGACCACAGCAATTCCAATGAGTTAACACTATGCTAAGGGTAATTTGTGCCAACACACAAACGGCTATAGGAGGTGATTTTGCTGTGCACCACCTCTTGTGACAGGTGCTGTAAAACAATGTCCTCCAAACTCCACAAAGTGAGTAGTTCCAAGGATATCAGGACTAATGAAGCATGGTTCTCTTTGATTTGGGTCTCATAGTTGATTATAACAAACTCCTGACAATACAGACACAGCCTTTATTTTAATCAAGGAACTTTCAGATCCTGTCTAGTCTATTAAGTAACATTTTCATAAAACAAGTGAAGGAGAGCCAGGACTGAATATGTGTCTCACTTTATTAGGAAGAGTAAGAGCAATAAGAAAATAAATGTCATGTTGAAATAAAGCACTGACACTACACTTTCCTTTGCATGCATTTTAATATTTCATTATCTAATACAACAAAAGCTCAGAAACAGCCAAGAGCACAAAACAACAACAGCAGGCCGTGTGTTCTAAGCTCACAACATCACGTAAACATTAGCAGTTAAATTTAACAGTCCTACCTGGCAGTGGGACTGCAGCAAAGCTGTTGGTGAGTGCCTGGCGCAGGGTCTCGAGGTGCTGCTGCAGCACCGTGTTGCGGCTCCGCTCCTGGATCACATCCACCTCCAGCTTCTCCACGGCAGTGCGCATGCTCTCCACGTGTTTCTGCAGGGCAGCGTTCCTCTCCTCAAACTCCATGTTGGATTTGCGCAGCTGCCGCAGCTCGGCTTCACGTGCTGTGAACATCAACCCGGCCCCAGTGGTCAAAAACTGTTAAAAACGTATCTGGGATTGGTGGGCAAAGAAGCAGAATGTTCTGGAGTGCTCAAGTGATGATTACAAATGGTGCAGTTGTGGTTTACAGAGAAAAAGCACCATATCGTGGAGTGCCGATAGGGTCTAGAGTAGCACTTAAATAGACTTAATTTCTAGAGAGATAGACAAACCAGAAGACATTCAAAGCATCAGAATGGAAGTGAATGGGGGAACTGATTAGGGAGAAAGACTGCAAGACTGATTTCAAATGCATTTGGAATGACAAAGCTTAGCAGCAGTGCTAAGAATCCTACAGACAAGATTACAAAAATGCTTTCTATCGATCACCATGAAAAGTATCTAAATCTGAATTCTGTTCAGTCAAGAAAGTTTTCAGGATATCTGGCAAAAAATACTAAACTCTTGAGACAAGCAGCTATGTAAACTGAAGAGAGTAACAGAAAATATATCAGTGTAATCTTCCACGTATGGGGAGGAAATAAAATACTGTTAACCATCCTGAATCATCTTCACCCTACATCTTTGATATTTTAGTCCTATAGAACAGTAGATCCAGCTTGGACTGGCTGGAGTAACAGCAAGGGGATCTTAGACATCAGACACATTCTCTAAAAACGCTAATTTGGGAAGAAAATGCCAGGAAAAACTGCTTTTTGCTGTTGTGTATACACAGAGGTAAGGTAATAGCAGAAACTATACCCAAGTCATTACTTGGGCTGAGATGGGAGAGTGCAAGGACTGTTCAGCTGGACAGCATCCAGCAAGAACTTTGGAAAATCAAGGAGAAAAGGGTTCTGCAAAAGTTTAACTTACCTTTACTATGATTCAGGAACTCTTCTGTGAAGATTGGAATGTCAAAAACAGATCTCTCCTTTGTATCTGCTTCTTTCTACAAAAGAAGGAGTAATAATATAGCTAAACAGTTTATTTTCAGGAATTCATTAAACTGTTTTGATCGTGAAAATAGAAGAGCGAGGAGAGCAAAATCTGAGGCAGCTAAAAAGGTGTATGGATCAAAGACATTTCCAGCTCCTACCAAGAAAGTCCAAAGGATGTCTCAGCTTTTTAAGAGATAGGTTTAATCAAATACCATTATCAAGAAATATCACATAACATACTAAAATACACTCTCTCACCCTAATGACACTACACATGAGAATTATTCAGTTTTAAGACTATCTAAATGCATTTATATTTTCCATCATCAACCAACTGACACATTCTGAAATAGTCTTTACAGGAATATCAACAACAGGAGACAGTGAGCAAAATGCAGACTAAGTTTCATGGTTCTTGGTCTTTCACCAACAAAGCAAAAAACACTTTTAAATCAGGAAATGCTCTATAACTTAGTCAAAAAGTCCCTAAAAACTTGATTTGACTCAAGGCAAAAAAACTCTACTATAACATACTTCAGTCACCACTTCTGCATGACAAAATAAACAGAAATTAATGACTGTTTTAGCACCTGCATTGCTATTGACAAAGCCAATGCAAATTTGGTTTGATAAACTGCAGCAACTACAATCAACCTGTAACATAACACAGAAACAGAATTAAGCAGGAAAGAACGTCTGCAGAGAACAAAAGCTTTTCAGAACTTTCAAACACCATGGTTGATAATGTGCCACAAACTCATCGTCCAGAACTTCAGTGTTACACGTGATTTGGTGTCCAGCTGACAACTTAAATGTTTAACAGCTGATAAGGGAATTGTGTCTCCTGAGTTCAGAGTGTCTTGTGTCTGCCACGTAAAGGGGCTACCTGGGGTGACCTGGATGCCATTTGACAGCAAACCAAGACAGACAAGAGTAGATGGAACTACAGCTGCTCTGTCTTCACCTGAGGAGACAAGATTGTCAACTGATTGCTTTTAAAGATAAGCTGACTCCTATTGTCTGGTACAATTACAGTTGAGGAGCTTTGTATTTACTGAGTGAGAACTCAAACCCCGCTTGGCCTCAATCAACTAAAGACACACTAGAAACAGGCAAATCTGGAAGCAAAGGCAACAAACCTTCCCAGCACTGTAGGGTTTTGGCTGGGGTTCACGATCACACATGCTTTTCACTGAAGTGTTTATAAGTTCTGCTATAGGGTAAATGTCTCCAGAGTTTGCATTTAGAAATGACAAGTCATATACAGCAGTGTGAATAGAATAATGCATTCATTTTGCTGAACACTCCCTAGATGACTAGGAATTAATATCACCCCAAAATCTAGAATCTCAACATTAATGTGCACTAAGAAATGTTGACAGCTATGAAGCTTGGTTAGAACACCTATAGAACATTCTACATCATGCTTACTATTGCTACCTGTGTGCAGAGGCACTGGCTTGGATCATCACAGGCTCCTAGACAAGAAATGGGGGAGGAGAGAATACTGCAAAGAGAAGAAAGTATTCTCTTTGTAGCCCTAGGATACAGGTTCTTCAAGTAAAAACCAAAAAATATTAAGGCCTTTACATGTAACTGTTCAGCTTTCAAAAGGCAACCAAGAAATTCTTCACAAGCAGAAGAGTGATCATTAAAACCATCAGCACTCTCCCATTAGAAAATACATTTTCCAGCACATAAAAGATCCTCTTGAGAACTGTGAAGTACTTAAGCCACTCTGAGGTTCACTGAAGATTAAAATCATAAGGCTTTGATTACCTCCTATCGAAAAGGCCCCAGTCTGTTCAGATTGCCCATTATTTAGTAATCCCTCAAACTGAACAAGAACCAATATTGTTTCTATTATTTCCCTTGAACAAGATTACGATGCTTCAAGAGTGTCAACAAATACCAATCTCATCTGGTTATTAAAACTGAGGTTAGACTTGGAATTCTGAAAAAAATCAGAACTGAAGTTCTTAAGAGACGTGGTGAAGTAAAGTAATGAGATAGCTGAGAATCTGGGGGGTTTAAGCTCACCCTTCGTGCTATGGTCAGGCTGCAGGCAATGGAAGGAACAGATGTAATAAATATACTACTTCATTAAATGTTCTCAGAGTAGATACCACCAGGCAATCTCTGCTCTTGACCTGTGTGCATAAATCTTTGAAAGCTTCCCAGTAACAAGTATGACTGACTGCACGATGCCACACCTACCTGGAATCCTGCATCTTGAGGAAATAAACAATAACAGAACAACAGAGAACAATTATCCAGGGGCTTAGTCACTGCTGATGACAATAGTTCCACTGTATATTGCTGTATGTCATACTCATGAAACCAGAATTTGGAGGAAGAAAAATGTTCTATATCATGCCCACAGAGGAGCTCATGAGATGGTGTGTGCATGTTTTTCTAGTCAATATCTATTAGAAGTTCCCTCTCACCCTTTAGTTATATTTTATTATGATTAGTACTTGAATTGCCCATCACAAAACTCTTTAGAGGTCATCCCTATATACAATACTTAAAATTACTTCAACACTGACTCACAGAAACTAAATCATGAACACTTAAGTGGAGCAAGGGAAGGAAAACAAGGTTTCTTTGACCTTATTTTCTTATATTCTCTCAAGAAATAATTTAATCAGCCTGTGCCCACAAACACAGGAACAATAGTCAGTGTGGACAGGAGAAAGCAGCAGGACAACAAAAAGCTTTAGCCTCACTTACAGTAACAACTTGAATAGATACTTCTAAAAACAATCTAAGCTTTTTCCGCTTATTCCCTGCCTATACAGGATTATAATACTTGACTTCCCTGCACAGAAGATGTGAAAGCACATCAGGTGATAAGCATGTGGGATTTTATAAATATAAAGGTGAAAAACAGCAAGTATTCAAAGGCAGAGTTTCAGAGTAGGATGGCTGACTGACAGGTTGATGTTCAATCTATCTGATGAAGCTTGAAAGTCCCACAGGGTGAGGAGGACTCCTTGTTAACTGCATTTATCATGTGAAAGATCAGCAATGATAGCTAAAGTTAGAAGGGTAAGAGGTGAGACTCAGAATTTGTAGTTTGCCACCTGTATAATTTAAACATTATGTAACAGTCACAGTCAACCTAGAACTTGAAGCCTTCAGTAACGGGTTTTCATACAGTTAAAGACAAACTTGGATTCAGTGACTGTAGAATCAGAAAACTTGGGGACCGTGTACTTCTAAAGGATAATCTCACTGCAAGCACTTCCTTCAGGAGTTAATAAAAGGCATATAAAAAACATGCTACTAAAACATTTTCCTCAAAGTGAAACTTGCTCTCCTTCAAGTAGACAAGACCAGTAGCTGCCTCTCAGCAGTGCACAGCCTTGTCACTACTGTAATGAACACATTAGAAGCCAACTGGATTGCTTTCCCAAGGCAAAGAAACCTCACAAAGAAAAACAGATCTTTCAGAAAGCCCTACTGCTTACAAGAGAAGAGGCTGTGTATAAACAAGATTTTTCATTGCTCTTTGTTTGCAATTTATTGGTAACCATGAAAGAAGCTCTGTGGCCCCAGGTAACACAAGTGGAGAAAGCTGCAGCACTTGGAGGGGAGACAGTCCATAGCCAGCCAGGACACACAAGATTTGTGGTAAGATGCCCGTGCTGTAGTTGATGACACCTCTCTCCAGACATTATCACTCTTTTCCAATATTTACATATGCAGAGGGGGAGGGAGGGCAGGAAGAGGTTTAAGCCAGAGACGTTCCAATTATTTGGTTGGTTTACCCATTTTCTTCTCAGGGAAGCCACAAACATTTGTGTTCCTGCAGAAAACCAGTACCTGGAAACAGCCACCTAAAGGTGCTAACTTGGCAGGTTTATTGAGGTCTCACACTATTTTTAAGTTCTTAACATTGCATTATAAAGCAGACCTATGCTTTAAGTGTACCCTATGCTCCACTTAATCTTAGATAATTTGTACCTGTCCAAGATTTACCCAATTTAGTTTTCATCATACTAGTGAGTATAAGAGTACTCAGTTTCTTCTAACTTTTGATTAAACCTTGCATAGGAAGAGGAAGAATTCATAGTCAACTTCTGATAAATTGGGTTTTGACTTCACTAGAAGTTTTTTTCCACCTGAAAATCTACCCACTGATGTAAGTGTAGAATGAAGAGGTTTACCTCATGATCATGAGCTGGCTGTCTTGCTCCATCTGAAAATGAAAACAAACAAGAAGTCTTCCAAAATACACCAAGATTTAAGAAAACAAGAACCAAAGAATTAAAGCAGTTACACAACCATAATTACACAATAGTTCTAGACAGACTTGTGCAGCTTCCTTAGTAAGTCACAGAGAAGCTGTGTCTTAGATGCTTTTAATGCACATCCTCCAACACACTCTAGATACAGTTAAATTCATGTAAGTCTAAACACTCTACACAGAGCTGATGTAAATGCCATAGAAAGAACAAATTCACTTTTAACAAGCCTTTAAATCAAAGGCTTTAAACATGTGTCAGGCTACATGACTAGCTGGGAACCTTCTATTGTTCTAACTAGGCACGTATTTTTGTCCCATTCAATACCTTGTCTGTGTGATTTGCCTTTTTGTCTGTCCTGTGCTTTCCTGCTAAAGACTTTGTAGGCTTCAGTCTTCTGATACTGCTCCAGCTCCCGCATGTAACGCTCCTTATCTCTATCTGCTTCATCAAGGTATCGCTGAAACAAAAAAGTCCAAGAGTTTCAGGGAGTTTCCTCCCCTTTGGGAGGAAGGGAAGGAAAACAACTTGTCAGATGAAGTGCTGATCCATTTCACCTATGCAAACAGGAAAGGAGTGAAGAAACAATGAGAATGTATGTGAGATGCAAAGACACAAGGTTTCTGGATAAAATTACTGTATTCTGGTGTTCCATTTTCTCTCTCTTTTTTATTCAAATAACTATTCTGTTAACTTTTTTTTGTTAGGTCTAGGAGTAACTTGCTACTAAGCTACTCTACTCAACTGAATGTTACCTACACATTACAGAACACTTCAAAATTCCTTTTCTGTGGCCAGGATTAAGTGCTGCCAAACAGTAACATCTTATCAGGTGATGCTTTATGGTTCAGACCTGTAACAGTGAGGTTCCAAATACACTCTTGTTTTCATGCCCCACAGACAAAAAGCACCACCACACACGGGGCACATCTGAGAGGTGAACAAAACATCATGGCTATTGCAAAGAGTAGCATAAAGATAAAAGAGCCTGGTTTTAATTGATATAATCTATCTGCATTTTAGTTAATAGAAACCTTTTTCTATTAGCCTGAAGCTATTTCACACATCTGCATGACAGAATGAGCTCAGCTGGAGAATTCTTTAGGGGAAACGACAAACTGAAAAACATTTAATGAATGGTCACATTGCTTACTAATGGGATCCTTTCAAGAAAAAGTTTCCTTCCCAATTTTTTCTCTAAATGAGTTTAAAATTCAGTGCATGTAGGTATTAAATCAGAGTGAACCTCAGTCACCTGGTATTTTCATTAAGTCACCACAACAATATACATAAGTTATGAATTCCATCTATTTGCAACACTGTTTTGACCCTGCTGATGACAGTGTTAACAGTCCGGATTGGGGTGCAAATTTAGTGATGCTGGATGGGCATTGCTTTTCAACACGTTATTCCTCTCTAAGATATTCTTCATTTCCATCTCCAGCAATAGGTTGCTGAAAGGGCTCAGCAGTCTTCCTCTGACCTGTTCTAAGTTAGAAACTTACAGCTTTACTCAAGGACAGATTCCCTGGGGATATAAAAAGCAACACACAGAAGAGAGATTTGAACTCAATTTCCTTCTTCCTAGGTTAAAAATCTGCCTCAGACATGATAAGAATATGTTAAAAGGCAGGGCACAGAGGGGCAGAATGTCTTTTTCCCTTCTCTCCCAGTAGACATTTTCATCAGGAATATGTTGCTGCGAGATATCCTCTCCATGGATGTAAATTTCCAGCCTTACATAAGAGCAATCCTGACTTTTCTCTAAGCAACATCATTCTCACTATCCCTGCTACCAAATCAACTGTTTTGCCTTGCCACACATTTTTCTTATGGTTAAATCACAATGTCTATGCACTATTTTATATCAGCTCTGTAAGTCGTACTCTACAAGCTTAGTAAGGATATCTTGAGGTTTGCATCATTCCATTTTTCATTATATCCTTAAAGTCATTTGCGAAGTTCAAATACATTCATATGAGAGCATCAAGTAGCACTGTGATTTAAAAACTGCTTTGCACTAGTCTGCAACTGGCAATGAGGCGTGGACAATAAGACATCCATTAGCCATTAACCCATTAACAAGGTCCACTCCAGAAGGTGCTGAAGAACGAGCCCCAACATGGCCTTGGGCTCATTCCTTATCAGAGAGTGCAGAAGGCCACAGCAGCCCCAATTAGAAGACATCACGCGTCAAGGCTTTGTCCTCACAAGTCTCAGCTGTATCTGAGTTAGGTACAACAGAGTTACATCCAGATGGATCACATAAAGTGTGGGATATCTCAACTAGAGCAATCCCCTCTGTTCTGAATGTATTCTTGCATTACCTAGAGGATACAGTTCTCCTCAAGTCACACCTAGATGAGATGCCATGGCCCTACTAGGGGTCATTGTTTGAACTCTGGAGGACCTGTGGCCCTTATTTTGAAATATCCCCCTACCCACAGTTTCAACCAAAAGCCCGTGTTAACTTCCTCACTAAACAATATTCCCACTTAACAGTAATCATAATCCAACAAGGAAAAGGGAGTTTAGCGGTACCCGTTTCTCCTCAGGAGGCAGTTTACTCCATTCATTGCCCAGCATCCTGGTGATCTCTGGGAAAGGGACTTCCGGCCTCTTCGCTCGGAGCTGCTCCCTGCGCTCATTCATGAACCGCACGTACCCTGTGAGGGGGGACTTGGGGGCATTGGTGTCCCTAAGGGGTTTCTTCCTCTTTCTCCCTTTGGCCCAGCCTCCTCGTTTAGTTCTTTGCTGCTGCAAAATGCAAACAAAAGACAATTCAGATTGAGTGAAAATAATCATCTCTGGAAGGAATTAACAATTTCAGCAGGACTATGTTGCTGCAATACACCCTCCCCGTGCACAGTCCTGGCTTTTGTCTAAAAAAAGCCAAAGAAGTCTCACTGTGGAAAGCTGTTTACAGTTTCTCCTGGTCCACAGGGACAACAAAGTAACATTGGCATCAACTTCTGATTGTAAAATCACAAGGACTGATAATCCACGACTTGATCACCTTAACTAATGCAACTACAAATATTTTTTTAATTTTGTGTTTGCTTGTTTTATTTAAATTTAGCTTTGTTTTTAATTATTCTCACCTTCACATATCCTCCCTCCAAGTCATTTACATCAGTATAATTTCTGGAGAGATTTTGTGTATTAGTTAATAATTAATAACTAGTTATTTTGCCCCTTTCAAATCTTTCTCTTTCATGCACAATGTGGGTGTAAGGACAGTAAAGAATTTTCTACTCTCATCTCTTCAGTAGGTTTTCTTTCCCACTAGTCACCTCCAATGGAGCAACAAACAAACTCTAAAGGAAGGAATATTGTAAGATTTGCCTGGGGCACACTGTGAGTTCACAGGAATAACATTATCACTCATCCTCTTGGCTTCATACTATTTCTACAGCAATCTCTGGACAACACTATTTTCTAATGCTATGTACATACAACTATTTTCAGTACTTCTAATCTTTCCCCAGATCAACGTGTTCCTGCCATCACATTACTTTTAGTTTCCCTCCTGGAACTTTGTTACTTAATTAAAAAAGGATCTCACAGCTGAAAACAAACTCCAAGAAGGAATATCAAACACATTTATCAAAAAAACCGAAAAGCAAAACCAACAAACAAACAAAAAAACCCAAAACAAAAAATCAAACACACTTTCTTGTCAAACCTCAGGTCCTTCATGAATTTAGTTACCAAAAATCAGTGCCGGACAGTATACAAGGTATAGTCTAAAGCAGTAAAAGCATAATGCTTTCAAAGACATCAGTTACTCTCAGAACAATACAATGGTCTCACTTTGCCGGCTCGCAAGTGAGAAAATAAGTTGTGGCAGTTGAACATTCAGTCCTGTGGGCCCCACTGACTAAGCTGAAGACCATGTGCTGTTCTCTGCACATTCCAAATGCCAGCTTTCCTTGGCTATCCACATGCAGTTGTGCAATACAGGAGAAAATTAGGCAATCAGAAGATGACAATGGCAAACGGATAAAAATTTGTGAGCCTATTAAAAAAAAATCTGAGCAGGTAAGACAAACTATAATGACAAAACTCCATGCCTTTTCTTCATTGAGAAGTCACTATTATTTCATCTCACCTCCTCCTCAGGCTTCTGCTCAGTGGTCTCAGCAGCATTAGAAGTCTCATTTTGCAGCTGCTGAGCCTGTGACAAGTCCTCCACTAAATCTGGGTTATTCACAGGCTGTGAAGTTCCACCACTGAATGAACTCTCAGAATTAGCTAATCTGAAAAAGCACATAAGAGAAGAACAAAAAACTTAATCATCATTCCTAAATCACTTCCTCCCTAATCTTCTAAAACATGCAAAAATATTGCAAATATATTCACACTCACACTAGAAAGAAAAAAAAGGGATTTAAAAGTGATTTTTGAAGAACTGGCTGTTCCATCCAAGCAACTGCTTTAACTGCCACAGTTACTATGGACTTTCAGAGACAGTTTGATTTTTAAGGTGTTATTTTGTTTCATTTTTAGTGAAGCGTTTGATTATACAAACAACTCGCAGGCACGTATATGTTTGGATCAGAAACCAGAGAGCATGAATCTACCCTTCTTTAAAAATACCATAAGAAATTTGAAATGAATAGTTTCATCATCACCCAACAAACACTTTTCTGGCTGTGTTTAATGCATTTCTCCACAAATATATTTAAAGGTCTGTGGTTGTGTATGATTTTGGTTTGAACTTCATTCCACACAATCTCCTGTTGATACATGTGGGTGTTTAAAGCACAAACATGACTCTCTCCCAACAGGCTCCAGAATGGCCATTATTTAATTTTGCTGCAAGAGCTGTATCAATCTACCTTGCTCCAAAAAAGGGCAAGACATCTGGAGGCAAAAAAGAAAAGCAAACAGGCAGAAACATTTCTGAAGGGACACTGACAGTGATGAACACACATTTTGGGGCAACAACTCCCCTGGTCACTGTCACCTCTGTGCTCAGTAGGCAAATTAATATAAGATTTTTGGACTCATCTCAGATGCCAAACCCTTCTTGAGCCAGGCTAAAGATCACTCAACCTTACCCAGTTACATTCATGAAAATTCCTTTAACAGCAGGGTATGCTTCAAGTCTCCTTTGCTCATTTACTCCAGTCCAAAGCTACTTATGTCTATGGCAAATTTTAAATATTCAAATGACTGTTCCTATTGATGTAGAATACCGCTATAAAAATTTGATACATATTAACAGAATTATTATTTGAATGCCCATGGGAAAATCTGTCTTCAGAGAGAACAGCATATTTTCATTACTCACTACAATCAGCAATTGTGACAATTACTGGTAAAGACAAGGGCTGGAGAGATCCATGCCTGACTTTGATACACCAGATTGAGTTCATATTACTGACAATTAGAGAGGGAGCAAGGGAACAAAGCAGACACCCTCTCATAAGTTAATTATAATTAGTATGTATCAAAAAGAACATGAAGCAACACAGTTCTGGATTCACTGTTACAGTCTGAAGAATATTTCAGTTTTCCCACCCATTCCCCCCTAGCAGGGAAGCTCTCTAAACTACACTTCCAGGAAATACTTCCATGTGACGTGGCCATTTGCAGCCAACACGGATGAAAGCTCAGCCAAAACATTAATACCTCTTAAACACAAGCCTAATTTGAACACGGACCTCATTTGGCACTGGCAAGTTTGAAGTCCCAGATAAGTAAATCCAAATTCAGACCCACTTGAAGTAAATGAGCTGACATTCATTTTTACAGGGTTTTACCTGACTGCAAAGTCTGAATTTTATTGCTTGGTGCTTTCCAAAACAGAAAGAAGCTTCAGGTATCAAAACACAGCAAGAATCCCATGTATTCTTAAAAGACAACTTCTTTTGGTACTGTGATTTAAGAGGCCATTGTTGCAGTCTGTGAAAGCAGTCAGTCTGACAAAAATGAGACACCAGTCTCAGTGGTTTTCAGAGATCAGTGATGAACAGTGTATATTCACTGAAATTATTTCACTTAGAAGGGACCACTATAGCCAACAGATACATCCTCTCTCTCTGTCCCCATCATGTCACTTGGCTTAAGACTAAAATCCTAGGGATTTACCTTTTAAAGGTAGGAGATACTAAAGAAAGGTTTGTGACTGCTTCCATCAGTTTAGAGGAGTCCTGGTTTCTCCTAAACAGAGTCCTGTGATGTTCTATCAAGGCCAAGGAAATGTTGCAAGATTGATTTTTGTTGGTTTTATTTCCTGTTTAAAAAATTACTCAAAATGCCCTCCTCCCACTGAAACAATTTCCCTGACAAGTACAGAGATAGTATCTACCAGCTGAAGGTGAAAAAGGAGTTGCTTACCCAGTTACATTAATTTCACTACCTTCCTTAGATCCATCCTCATCTGTAAAAAGTGGAGGAAGATTGGAGCCAGCTACCAAGTTCTCCATACCTCTGGGGAAAAAAAGTAAAGGTAAAAAAGGTCAAGTTAACTATGTCATTGTTTCCCGACAGCAACACTTCAGTTCAAACATCATAACATACCACAAATTTTTTTACCCCATGAACCAATTGGCCAGTCATACACGATTGGCTTCAGGACAGATCCTGTGGGCAGCTGCGCTTAAGGTCAGAGAAGAAAGACCATAAGCGATGCTTCAGTTCAGAGTTTCCCTTTTAACTGAGCCCTGTGCCAACGCCACAGTGTTGCTGGAAATCACTGCAGTGTTCTATTTTATCCCTTTTCATTCATCATACTTAGCACACAGGTATACAGATCCTGCTCTTCCAGTCCACCTGCCTGCTTATTCTGGACTGTGCACCCTTACCAGATGTTTGTGTTAACCCCAGATTAAAACTGAAACAAACTCCCTCATGAAGTTTCAAATTAAGATTGTATTTAAAAATTCCTTGTCCAGATTTTCACAATTAATCTCTGCATGCAGTTGAGCATTATTGCTATGTAAGAGAACACAGCTATCAGAATATTTTAACCTTCAGCACCATAGAACAGTCACTGAATCAAGTGGTTAAGGCACTACATGTTTCTCATTCAATACGAACTGCCCCTAAGTTAGAATTAGTCCTTTTGTAACTTTGTAGCCTGTCATGGGAATTTAATGTAAGATATGAAATCCAAAACATAATTAATTTGTTTATTCCCTTTCTTACTAAAATACAAAATGGTTGTATTTTAGGAAAAAAAAAAAATCCCCCAAAAGCTTTAACAAACTCACTCTACAGTCATGAGTTGCCATTTCAGCCCATTTTGAGGGGCCATACTAGTTAAATTCCTGTTCCTTCAATTTAGGAGTCGCCTTTGATCAGCAGCAGATACTCGATTACTGCTATCCCTTTCAGTACACTTGGACTCTGGGCCTGGAGGGACTGAGCAGAGCCATCCTTTTGTACTGCTTTCTCCTGGATTGGTGTGCTTTCCACTCAGCGTTGAAATCCAAGTGATCTGAGACATAAAATCCTGCTCCACATTTTTAGTATTATATGTGGTTTCCAACATCCCATCCCAGTTCCAAAGGGAGAGGTTTTCTACAGACAAGAGTTGATGCTTCTTGCATCTTATACATTTTGCAAATCTCTATCACAAGTACTGCATGGACGACATTCACCTTTTTCTATTCTGCTTTTCCAACTGCCAAGATCCTTAGACCACCCCGAAGAATCCCATCATCCTGACTTCTTATCTAGAAAATAATTAAAGCTAAGCCAGACCACTTCTAGGTGGCAGAGACATTGACCTCTAGCAGAGAAACACCCTTTATTGTACATAGGAAAGGCTCAACAAGGAAGGAAGAAATCCAATTCCTGCCCTACCACGACAAACCACGGACTGAGTAGTTTTGGGGGCTCAGCCTCAGGGCTGTGGCACAGCTGGACACTGACCAGCAAAGGGCTTCCAAGACACTCAGGGATCTAAAGCACCTGGCCTGAGAAGGAATGTTGAGGAAAGCAGGCTTGCTCAGTCTGGCAGACAGGGCCAGGGACAAGCTAATGGAGCCTAAAGCTACTGGATGGAAGTGCCAGAGACAACAGAACCAAATTCTCTCCAGGTATATTGGCTTTGCACATTCAGGCTGGACACCAGTGATCCCAGAGAGGTGGTGATGGAGCCCATCCTGGCAGACTTTAATGCTAAAAGCTGTAATTGACCCCAACTAGTGCTGGCAATAGTCCTGCTCTGAGTGGGAGGCTGGACTAAGATGACCTCCATCCAGATGTCCCTTCTAAGCAACATCTGCAGCTCTCTGAATCAGACTCCATATTATGGTTTTTTTCAAACACTAGCATCTCTGACAGGAAAACGAAGACAACTCAAATAATTTAATGCATTTAGGAAAAGCAGTGAGATACTCTGGTGAAACAAATAGGATTTTAGTCCTTAAAGACGGCAGTGCAAACTATACTTCCTAACACATAGAAAAGAATCTACATCAAAGTTGGGAACTTCATGTATCCCAAAAAATCTAAAAATTCTCAAAATTCATCTGGAAAATTAAACTGATTTGGAAACTGAGCTCTTCACTGATGCCCAGAAAGATATTTTAAGCACAGCTACAAAATATACAACATCAACTGTCTCATGCAGTTATCAACTAAGAGAGAAATGAAGTTCTGCCTTGTTGCACAGTCTTCCTTTTGTCAGTAAAAAATCCTAAATTATTGTTTTCAAAAAAGGAAGCTTAAGCAATTAGAGTGAAAAGCCTTATGTTCACTGTGACCTTCTCACCAGGTCCTGATATGTCTGCTCACATCTGGCCCCAGCTCGCTTTCAAACTGCAGGGAGGCAGCTGGACACCAATCTTAACATATAAACAGAACACAAACACAGGAAGCTGGGAGAACATACCATTTTTTTTTATTTAACCCATATGTTTTAGACAGTAACTGTTTCAGATGATACTGACCCACACCCTAAAGAAAAAGTAACATCAGTGAATTTACAATGGCTTCTAATCAGTTCCAGAGAGCAAGAAAACAAGACAGTTCCCCTTAAGTTCACTAAGAGCAGATGGGAACCTACACAAGTCTTTCAGTCCCATTTCTCAGGGATAACCCTTCCACACCTTTGCTCCAAAGTCACCATCCAGTAGTTTCAGCCTCACTGTAGAGTTACATGTTTATTCCAGGGATCTAACAAAATGGCCAAAACAATAACCTGAGGAAAAGAACAGTAATGGGGAAGGAAAGAGACTACTGCTTCCCAAACTTGAGCCTTTACAGAATTCACTGTAAATACACTGGACTTTGTAAAGGACAGTTGGCAAGTCTAGATGTGTTCTGAATATTCATGATACAGAGAGTGTACAACAGTATTTTGTAACTTGCAGTTTAAATTTTTCAGTGGGACACTTTGGTTGCATGCATGAGAGACCATACTTGTAGGTAATTGTACAGAGTGTACCAACATGGTCTGACAGAATTACTCAGGAAATGAAAGAGAAACTTTTACAGCATAAAGATCTGTATAGTGATGTATCTATATATAGATGTGTATAGATGTGCTACTATACACATCCATACACACAGAAGGATCAAACAGTGGATAATTAAGCACCATTCATAATCAGAAGTATGGTTTAAATAAACTTCCTTAATTTCTTCTCACATTACCTTTTGTAGGCCATGATATATAATTATTATCCCAGTAGTAAAGTTAGCTCAACCTAGTAGCCGAGTTATATTTTGGGTAGACTGAAAGCCACCATATGATCAAATTTCTAGTCACTTTTGCACAGCAGAAAGGAAAACCTAAAAGAAGGCAGTTGTAAAATCAGGGTGAGAACAAATCCATGATCAGAGCTAGACACAATGACTGACTTTTCCATAACATCATTGCTATAGCTTCACTGTTAACAGCACTATTATAGGGCAACAGAAGTAAGGACATGATAAAGTTCAAGGGCCTTTTATACATGCTATAAATGAAGGGTAAAATTCACCACAGTCAATCTCTTCTTCAAAGAATTGGGTCATTTTAATCAAACAGCAAAAATGCCGTTTAAAACGTGCAAACAATTTAATCTAGCAGACCACCTCAGCACAGCACACCTGCATTCTCATTTGTCAGGAGACAGCCGAGTCAGAGCAGCACAGCCAGACACCACACAAGGCACAGCCAGCCCTTCTCTATCAGCTGGCACTGCTGTCCCGTGGCACACTCCAGAGGAAGAGTCTCTTCCAGAGCTGAAGCCAAGCAATTACTGCACTGTTCAGAACACTCAGCACTTCCACAAAACCTAACCTGCTCTGCTTGTGCACAGTCAAAAGTGCAACAAAAGTGACATGAGGCTGGACTCTACAGTGTCTGCACAGGTCTGCTCGTGTAGTAAGTCACTGTCAAAGGAAGACTGACTTCCTTCTGATCCCAAGGCCATGTCGAGCCTTAAGATGGCCCTGAACACTGGGAAAAGTGCAAACAGCCCTTAGCACTGTTGCCTTTTCAAGTTGCAACAGATGATCTCGAGACTAATTAAAATGTAAAATAAAGTCAAGAATTACTAAACTATTTAGCTATCCCATTACAAGGTAAGATTATAAACACATATTTATTACAGTTAAGCATATTTAAATATGAAGTCAGCATCAGAAATCCAACTTACACTGATTATAAAACACTGCAGGAGTTCCAATTACCTCATCACCAGCTCTAGTTTTAGAAACATTACTGCTGAGTGGAAAATTTTTCTCCTGAAGTCTCTCATCCTCCTTTGCCAGAATAAATAAGTCCAAACTTTACCATTCAGAGGATAACAGATTAAAGAAAAATTTGAAAATCAGCTATGTCACAGAAGAGCCACAGTATTCCTTATCTAAGCATCAGAATCCAAGCACTTCATAATGTAAATAATCTAAATTCAGATGATTTATTGAGAGAAAAACCCACAGGATCTTCACTTCCTGTCTTTCCACATGTAGCAAGAATATCAGAAACAAAACTGAAGGAAGTCCATCTCCTATGAAAACCACAATGCTTTTGGAGCTGCCAGAGGAAGTTCAGATTCTCTCTGACAGCAGCATTTTCTTCCATCAAGCTGGAGCAGAAGCACGTTATCCAACATACTTGACTGCAAAAAATCAGATTTTACTTCTCCCCTACAGGCAACTCATTAGACAAAGGTCTTTGTGGCTAGGAAACTTGCAAGCTCAACCCAATGGGACGAAGGTTTTTCTGTCAAACCAGAAAATATATACTAGAGCACAGCCAACTGCTTTTATTTTTACCTCTTGCCAGTAAAAATAAAGAAACACTAGAGACCAAAACAGAGACTTGCAGGAAAAAACTCCAGAGTTCCACTGCATTTCCAGGCAGCTGAAGGAAAGAAAGGAAAGATGTAAAGCCTAGGTTTATGCTCAGTTTAGTTGGGTCTTTGCAGCAAACAACAAAGCTATTCATACTCTGACCTTAGGAACAGCTTTCAAACATCTGCAAATCTGTATTTTAAAAACACAAGTGTTCAATTCTGTATTCTACTCTGATTTATATAAAAGCTTTAGGATGAGGCATATAAGATATCACATACATAGATACATATAAAAATATAAATCTTCCTCGTTTCTGGAATTTAAGCCCACAGGAAAGGTATCTACTCTCCAGACAAAGGCAAGAACAGCTCCATATTGATTCCCTCTCCCTTCAAACACATGAAAGAAATTTTGCATTAGCAATAAATCAGCTTTTTAGATCACTTCAGGGAAAACAAACCCCTACAATGAGATGACTGCACAAATATTGTGCTATACATCCCGGGACAGCTAAAGCTCTCCAGCAACTGTAGTTACCTCTGGAACCCAAAGGGAAGGCTTTGCTATCTGGCCCTTCACTGCAGGTATTACACACCTATGGATTAGGACGGTTCATTTTATTCTGAATTAACTTGTTCAAGATAGCATCAGTTGCTAGTTAAACTAATACCATTAACAAATACAATTCTGCAAAGTTAATTTAATTCTCATGTTACATATCTCACATGAGAAAATACAAACCATTCAGATCACAAAAAATAAGTCTCAAAATAAATCTTGGGAATCTTTTATTTTCATTAATCTATGTAAGGTAAATCCAATAGATGCCTACCAGGGATGGCACTTGAGTTTGTAATCTGTCCCTAAAGACATCTTCTGAATTTGCAGTTACTACAGGCAATTTAGTCTACTTCTTCACCTGCTCAGGCATTTGAAAATTTCTCTGGGATCTGAGGACCTCATACTTCACAGGACAAAGTTTCCCAATAGCTACTTTCATATCAACAAGGTAAAAGGGATACCCCATAAAAACCCCCGACCAGCAGCTCCGTGGCGTCACAAACCGCGCCCGGAGCACTGACACTTCTCAAACCACAGCGACGATAAATCATCCTCGACCTCACCACATCCTGTTCACTTCCCCTGCAGGGAGCAAATGGTTACTTTTCTTCAGAATTGAACTTCTATTCCTCTGATCATTTATGTCTGTAAGACTCAATCACTCACTGTTTGTGGAATGCAAACAAAAAAGTGCCATGAGCAAAGCAGTTTATTAAAAAATGTAAATGAACAGACTCAAGTTTTTCATGGTGTTTACACAGTTCAAACATTTACCAGCATCACACAAGTGAAACAAGAAACAGTATTAATTAACGCTTGAGGAGTACTTTGATTTAAAATACCAAACAAGTATTCTGAACTAGAGATAACTCTGAATGTCAAGGAATCCAGATTGTGACTGGCCAGTGAGATGCAAAGTTACATATTTGAAAATAAAATCACTGAAGAGTGCATACACCTGATGAGATTGAAAAGTTGGTTTAGAGCTATTTGAGCACTTTTGCTCTCTCTCAAAGCTTTATTTATCACAAAAGTTGTAAAGGAAGTCCAGCATATACTCCAAGCTCACTTACATTCTGCAAGAGGAAACTCTAGCTGTTGCCAGAGAGGAATACTGATTGGAATTTTTCATGCACATACCCAGCAAAACAAGTCATTACAGCCATTTTACAGAATATGGGGTCGAATACTTTGGATGTGAGAATATACTGAAAAAGAGATTGAGTATATACTTAAAAGAATGACTCACCACAGGCTTCATGACCCAACACAAAAGCATCTACTCTGACCTCAAGAGCCACAAAGACAGCATGGAACTGGACATTTTGAATGTACTGATATGGGTACAGGGACAAAGGTTAGAGGAAATGAAGTGTGGGAAGAGTCAGTGATTCTCACACAAAACAAGCAACTCATTCTGCCTGTTTTCAGAGAAGATCCATCTTTAGAAAAAAATATGACATGTCAGCTTCCATACATTTTTGCTCTTATTTTCTTGCTGTTGCCTTGCTTTATTCCTACATAAAACGAGTTTGAGCATTCAAACCTGTCATGTAGAAGAAATCACAATCTTTAGATAGCCTCGGTTGTGCAAAATAACAGACATATAAACCTTCACTCTGATTTGCTATTTCTTTCCCTTTAGAAAATGACAGAACTGCTATTAGCAAATTCTTTCCAATAGCGAAAATAGTGAAGAACTGAGTTGGGCTGTTTGTTTCTAATCTGGTCTTAAAACTCTCTGGTAATAGTTCAATATGATTCAGACATTAAAGTTCAGAGGTCTATTGCATGAAGTGTACCAAGATCCTTCTTCAACCAAGGCTCTTCTCACAGTCACACAAGGTACCGTTGGCACCATAGGACAAAAACTGTAAAGACCTCGGAAACACACTGATGGAAAAACTAATAAGTAAGCACAAAAGAACAGACAAGAGGTTCAAGTAAGTATCAATACATCAGTGGACAGTGCTTACAAAACCTTGTCTGGATTCCTGAAAAGAAAAGAACAGCAAAGACAGCTTGATCCTGCCAAAGCGTCCTCTCGGAACAGCAGACAGCTCCTTTGACCAGTGCTAACAAGATTTGAAAGCTGTCTGAGGCCACAGACAAAACATGTTAAAATGAATACTCTAAGAAAAGACTACACCATTAAAAAAAAAAAATTAGGGAAATTTAAAAAGACAAACTTTATGCTCTAAACTAGGCACATACCAGGATTCCCCTCTCAACACCAAAAGGGAGAGTTCACAGAATATTTAAAATTATACAAGAACGCAGGTATTTCCATGGCTCCATAAAAGAATTAACTTAAATCAACAGCAGAATGTAGACAATTTAGAAAAAAGCTTTCCCTATACTCATCTTCATCCAAAGGCAACAGGAAATTACAGTATTTAGCATCATGAACAGAAAACAAGCGGAAAAACCAATAAAAGCATAAACCTTCTAGAGTGGTCTGACTGCTCTCCAGTGTTAAGCAATACATAAAACATCCAGAGATGTTTGTGAAGGGTGGGAATATGCAGGCAGAGAGCACATTTTTTGAACACTTGTAGGATATGGAATGAAAATAGCTAACTCTGGAGATGAAGTAGGATTGAGAAAAAGCATCCATGCCAGCAGTGTGCCTAAATATCCTAGGCTGAGTGCTCAGAACAACAGCCAAACATTTGCAATATTGCACCTGATCCTCAAATCATTTCCAGTAGCCCAAAGACACTGCTGTGAGGGCAGTGGTTAACTTCTTCCCGCTGTCTTCTTTACTGATGCTGCAATTTGTTCTTTGTGCCTCTCCTGTCATATCATAGGCAAGAAGACAAAAAGAAGTGAGGGGAAATCGCTAAGAGCAGAGCACCACTGCAGAGCTTGGAGCCAGATAGCAAACAAGAACCTGGGAAAAGCATGCCCAGGACTTGTATTAATCTGCTTTTCCAACTTCCCTCTTCCACAGCTGCTCCTCAAATGCTGGAAACAAGAAACTGCAGGTGGGAAACACACACAAGCTTTGAAAAACAGAGTTGATCGATGTACTCAATAAATTTAGCCCTAAAAGAGAATGTAAATCTTTTCAAACAGGTTGATGAGTGAACAGACATGAGGATAGAGGTCTCACACAACACAATGTGTTTAAGCATTTATGTTTGATAAGATTCCTAATTCATGTTTAGTTACAAGTGTTCTGAAAGATATTTGGCATTTAGGTTTGAGTATTTACCATATTTAGCAAACAGCAAAGATTTACACTGCTTTTACATTTCTTTTGGATGATTTCATTTCTATATATATTTGTTAAGTAAATACGGTTCCTCTGAGTTAAAGCACAAGTAGTATCCAAACACCCCTATATATGGGAAAAGATGCATAGCTGGTTTAAGGAAGGTCATAATGGAAATTTCTAAGAGCTAAGAATACAACCAAACTTCAGAAATAGACTTTAAAACACCACCAATCTTAACCCTTTTATTTTGGACTTCTCAACTAATTGTTAGCCTTAGCTTAGTTTCAGACATCTCAAAGTCACTCCGAGACTCTGACCTGAATACACGTCATGCAATTCTTACTGCAAAGAGAAATAAGAACTAAAGTCTTTGTGGTCCTTGACAAAAGGTCAGCAACACTCTGATTTACACAGCATTAAGTAGTAGGAAAGTGGAAAAATATTTCTATCTTCAAAAGGGCTACAACACAGATTTCACCTCAGTAGAACATAATAACCTGAAGCTCATTGCCTTGATCAGAAACAGACAAAGCCAACTGGTAGAAAACAAAGAATTCAGGCACCACTGCCTTTTTTGATTTGTGGAGCCTAAACATTTTACAACAGAAGCGCGAGCACAGCAAACTGTTTGGTTACCCTTCGTAGTCTGTTAGATGCAAGCACACATTACCTGAGGATCCACTACCACATTTAATCCCTAAAGTTAGCTCAAGGACTTTCTGACTCAGACAATCGCCTTCTCAGTCACCAGCACTCTCTTTTCATTTAAAAAGACTTCTCTGAAAAAGCACTCATCTCTATTTTGCTACTCCCCACATCTCCCAAAATAAAGGCAAAAAACCATGACATTGCTTTTTAAATATTACATTTTTAAAAGCAAAAAGCAGTCATCTTTTAGGAAAACTTCAATCATATTTGAACTTACAGATTTCCCAAGATAAAACACTGATTACAGTAATGGAAGCTTATTTTTCCTGGTCTTTAACCGTCTCCCAAAACAGCTAATTCCCACCCTGGAACTGTTTCCTGACCTCTAGAAAGAGTCATCTATGTATAGCTCTAGACAAAATATGCCCATAGCATTCCAAAGCTCAGTGGTAAGATTACCAAACAGAATTCAGGAGGCTCCATTCACATCTCAGCTGAGCTTTGTTTTCCACAACAAAATATACACTCAAAAGAAACCATGAGTAAGCCTTGAGTCAAACCTTACTGGCTGCCATCAGTAGCACACACTGATCCTTCAGCAAGGAGGACACATTCCCAAAACACTGCAGTCACCTGTCCTATTGCTGCCTGATCAGTAACAGCATCAGCACACCTCAGAGCAGGCTGCAGTGTGTAAATAAAGAATCCTGGGAGACCGGGGAAGATGCTGCACCAATCTCTACTTAACATCTCCCATCCACAGCACAGGAAGCCCAGATCTTGGGAGTTGAGCATGTAAAAAACAAGAAAGAAGCTTATTATTTAAAACTNCCCATCGACAGCACAGGAAGCCCAGATCTTGGAGTTGAGCATGTAAAAAACAAGAAAGAAGCTTATTATTTAAAACTATGCCAAGTAACCAAGCTGAATAGGAAAGCCTGTTTGAAATTTCAGTTTGTGAAAATTGTGGGTTTTGACAACTGAAGTGTATTTCATTTATAGCTAACAGTTCAATTAACAAGAAGCAAAAACATTCATCTACTTCACAATGACATTTTCTTCTACTCAAGTATCCATGTCTTAATCAACATGAACTCATTTGTAATCCTATTTAAAAAGCCTTTCTCAGTCACAGTTGCTAACATCATCCAATAGTTACACATTTTATACATAAATATCTCCTAAGCATACAAAAAAATCTGAAGATTCCAACTAGTTTTGCTGATTAAGATCCACCCAGCAAAGTATTAATGAGCAAGACACATGCCTAGTCACCAGTTTCTTTGTTGGCTGTTCCTGCCTGGCAGTACAGGGAAAAGAAAAAGGAAACAACGTGAGAAATGTCCACATTTTCTGCTATACTGAATTAAACACACTCCCAGAAATCAAAAAATACATCTCTTCCATCATTCACATTTAATGACTCAAAGTTTAGACTAGAAGTGACTTCTAGAGGTCATCCGATCCCAACACCTACTCAAAACCAAAATGAAGATCATTTTTATGACAGACACCATGTTGGACTCTCTGGCCTTACACCCTGGTCAACACTGATTTAAACCAGCAAATGCCCTCAGTTGCTTTCTTTTTTTAACAGGAATGCTACAAAGAGTTGAAGAAATAAGCACTGTTTATTCTCAGGACACAGACAGTGATGGATGGAAGACAGGACATACAAGCAGTTGGAAAAGCCCTTATGATGGCCACAAGAACAGAGGTGTATCAGGCAACACTTCTCCCAATCCTGAAAGCTGGAGGGACAAAAGAATAAAAAGACATCAGAACAGAGAGAAAATCTTCAATTTATTCCTCTATTAACCCAAAAATCCAACAAGAACAACCTTAGCAAGGGATCCAGGATCTCTTCTCCCGTAGTGAAGCTAGAGCTGGACTTCCAATATATTATACAGGCCCTGATCAAGATTCTCTCACCCTTTGAATTAAGCTCAGATTTACTCTCAACTCTGACCACAACAATTCAAACCATTTCAACAAACTGTAAAAAACAATGACGAGTTGCCATTTTCAAGAGGAGTTGTGTGTTAGGCTGACTTCACAGAATCCAACCTCCAGCAATTTCAAGTAATTCAGTAGCAGCTTTAAGCAGGTTTTTTTATTTTCTTCAAATGGAGAGCTTAGCTCAGGGCTGCTGTGTTTGCCACTCCACTGACTAGTCTACTTGCTCAATATATTCTGCCCTTCAAGTCGAGGGCACAGCAAAATGAACTGCACACACTTTCACAAGATTATAGGGACAGATGACTGAGGGACCAAGAAGATATTTTAACATCAAGCCCTTCATCACATATGAGCAAAAGAAGTTCTCATTTCTAGCCT
This sequence comes from Atrichornis clamosus, assembly GCA_013400975.1. Taxonomy (NCBI): domain Eukaryota; kingdom Metazoa; phylum Chordata; class Aves; order Passeriformes; family Menuridae; genus Atrichornis; species Atrichornis clamosus. Next base: position 180,327 of record WBMZ01000801.1, read on the forward strand.
GAAGGAGGATATACTGTTATTTGCATGACAAAAGGGCTTTAAATCTTAAAAGAAATGGTCTCCACTACATCAAAAATTGAAGAGACATTCTGTGCCAAAGCTGGATTATGATTCACCAGCTATCAGTCCTGCCACCAGCAGCATGGAATTGTCCTTGCAGTGATACTCAAGGCCTACCTGAATAACCACCGCAGTACTTAACACACTTGAAATCTCCTCTCTGCCTCCAACATCCAAAAAGCAACTATTTGTCAACTATTCCACTGATCTAACATCTCTTCTCCTTTCAATAAATTGCCATTCTAATTCCTTGTCTGCTTTTGCTAATGCTGTTTTGCACCTTTGCATTTAATTTACCTTCTAAACACTAGATTATTTAGCAGTAGCAAGTCACAGCAAATGCCAGGAAACTCCTTTATCTGATCTACAAAACTTTGGATTGCTCAAATTTCTGTATTTTTAATTACAATGGCATAGAAATACATCCACAGAACTGAGATGCTACCAAGCAGTTCAGAACAAGAGGCACTCAAAACTGCAAATATGACAGATACAATTCTTATTATAGACTGACAACCGGTTTGAGTAAAATTTCTCTACATGACAGACCTTTTTCAGGTTAACCTTCAGTGAATATATTCCTGCATTACCACAATCCTGACTCATCACCTGCCCAGAGTCTTTTACTGGTCACTCACAGATCTACATTCACGCATGCTGGAAGGAAAAGCCCCAACCATGCAATAGCATTATAGACCAGTAAGTCCCTACACTTATACAGCATTACTCAAATGTCTACATAAAAAGTCAGTTATAGACACTTAGCTGACAAACATTACTGACCTCAGGCTTGAGAATAAGGAATTGTGCATCAATAAAGAAAAAACTCTTTTCCAAATATAATTCCCAGAAGTCTATAAAGAGACTAAGCTGAAAGCTGAAGTTAATTTTTTTTTTAAGTTTCCAGCTTTTACTGTGCATCTGAAACTTGTCTTCCCACTCTTCCTCACTATAAAAATGTAAACTCTTTGTGTGTGGTTATTTGAATATCAATACTCTTCCATGTAACAGCAAGGTAAGAACATAAACTCGAGGAACATGCTGAAAAGTTCCTTGTGATCTGTTATTTTCTGCATGCCTTGCAAACCCCTCCTGACAAATGTCTGTTCTGTAATTCCCTTGAGAAATACTCTGTTGAAATTACTTTGGGACACGATGTATGTTTTTGCAAGTGGCAATAAAATTATACAAATAACTTGCCTAAAAATATCCAAACATGTAAAGCATATTTCTATAGAGAAAATGCAATTAAGCCATCTATAACAGAGCCCACATTTTTTCATATTTGTAATGAACTCTAAGTTCTTTAAGGTTAAAACAATATTAACGGAAGAGATTTCTCAAGTAAGAAAAGCATCTTTGATATTAGCACAATTTTCACATCACCACACATTCAAAACAATTCACATGAAGTCTCACAGTCTAAGTATAATATGCAGTTAATAATTCTATAGCTTTTTATATCCAAATGTAAACAGATGAACAATCAAATCTGTCAAGGCAAAGACTGCTTTGGCTAGTTGAACAAAAATACTGGCAAAGTTTTTATACTTTCAGAAAATTTCCTGGGCCAGAACTAAAAAAGCTGATTTCCTATCTGCACAGCTGCAGTATAGCCACAGGCACAGGCTGGAGGGGATGGCTGTGATCACTGTGACCCACTTAGCATCAGGCACCCACCCTCTGCTAAAATGAGAAGCAAAGAGCAATTCAAACCTACATAATGATTACCCAGCCTCGTTTTAAAGACTGACAGTAAGAAGCATCGCTACATCAGCTGTCCCACTGGTACTTTTGCACACAGTAAATTTGTACAACTTCTTATTGCAGCAGTCACATAGATTTTGTTATGCTTTCACAGGTTAGACCCTATAAGCTAAGAGCCTGTATCAATAAACTCTGATTAAGTTGTTATTTGATAAATGTATCATTTCAAGAAGTTAAACAAATGCTGTACCTGCATTTATTTTTAGGACTGAAAATATGCCTTAAGCTCATGTTCAAACTGATCTTTTTCCAGAGTGCTAACAACCCTATCTGAATTCCAAAGTAGCTGTAGCAGTGCCAGTGCCAGCTGCAGAAGGCACGCGTTACACCTTGCCTGTTAAGATTCCTCTCCACTCTTATTTATACCTAAGGCTGAGCTGCTCAAGCTTCACTAAATGCTAATGTTCCCAAGCTGGATTATCCAGTCACCTCCAACCCCTCTTCATGCCACTGCTTTCAAGGAGTCTTCCCAAACCTACCCCTGTCCTGAGGCATACTAGTTTTAATGTGACCAAATATAAAGTCTGGTTTGCTTGAGTATATTCTTTAAAAACAAAAAGCTAAACCAGGTTAGTCAACCACAACTACTGAAAAAGCAGTTGTCACATTACCTCTCCACAAATAACCAAGAAGTTTTAAATTGATGACATTTTGTTCAAAACCATCACACTTCAGAAAGCAGTATGAATCATGCACTGTTACTTGATATTGACATTTTAAAAGCCAACTATCAAACTGATATGATTCAGAACCTTTTTTTTTCACTTTCTTTTTCCTATACTCAGTGCTTAAAGAAAAAATATTTGTGCTTCTACCTTTTGAGGAAGTGTTTGGTGTTAACGAACAGTTTACAGAATCCTGGTGATGTCACACAATGATTTATATACTGCTGTCAACTGATGTAGAATGGGAAATTGGCAAAATACTGGTGCCCTAAGTTGAGCATTAGAGGAATACAATTTTCAGGCCTCTTTCAATCTTTGCATATTTTGATACAACCTAGATTTAAGGAGAGCTTACAAAATAGTCACTTGCTGCTGCAAAGAGGGGAAGTTCTTGCTCCTTCCTCCTTTCTCAGCTGCTTACAGCAATCTCCACAGCTCACTGGACATTTTATAGAGCTACTGAACTCCCTAACTCTTCCCTTTGAGAGAAACCCAGGAAAGCAAGGAGGCTGGGTATCTTCTACTCCACAAAGAAAGAGCTCAAATAAATACCAGAGCTTATTAAGAATGAACGTGTATGGAAACTCCCACTTCCACGCATGGTGAAGTGATACTAAGCTTTAAGAGCCACCTCCAATCACTCAAGGTAACTTTTTGCACTCATTCTACTAGTAGAGAGCTGTAGTTCTCACAGGATGTCAAGAGAAGCATCCAGAAAGGTCCTCTGCCTGCATGAAGACAAGCCAGGTGCTGGAAGGTGCAGACAACAGCTGTTCACTGCCTACGGCTACAGTTTCATTGCAGCCTAAACCCGCTGAACAACCAACTACTCCAAGAGCATCATCTTTCAGCCTGGCACCTGTTCACTGGACAAATCACATGATGTTTCAGCATGCTGAAGAAACAGAAGAGTATTTATTTCATTTATCAAATTAGCTTATGCCAAATGAAAGGGTGACATGGCTCAGCAAAGGATCCAACAAGCAGTGCAGCTGGCAGAAGAAAAAGGGATGTAAGTAACACAGCCAGAAGTTAGTGATATACACTGCCATTACTCCAGAGCCTGCGATTCAACTCTCCCTAAAATTCTAGTGCTGCCAAAAATGAAGAACATTTGAAGCTCTTCCAGTAACAGAGGGCCCCAAAATAGTCTTAAGTGGAACAAAATATGATTACCAGAAAAAAATTAGGATTATATCATAAGCTGACATGACATTTTCAGAATTTTTTTCTCTTTGCAATCTAAAGCAAAACATTTATCCTCCTGATGAAAGAGGAGATTCTTCCCCATAAGGCTGGAAAAAGAACTTCAATTCTACAATTCTGATTTATTTCTTCTTATTCCTTATTACACTGGCTTGTCATATCTTATATGAATTGCAGCAATTTCTTATCTTAAGCTCAGCAAAGAGTAGTTGGAGTCTATTCTGTCATGTTTCCCACATATTAAAACAGTGAGGGTTTAGTCAAATATTGGTTATCTTGATTTCATTTCAGCAGCAGCATGAGACATGTGCAATAGCAGCTAAAACATACTGCAGTAAATGCACCCCGAGCCAGCAATCTGCTCCAAAAGACTTTAGTAGGTTACCTATGATAGTTACTGACTAGATGTCAGGGCTGGAAAAAAATGCATTCGAATATGGCTACATCTCAGGACTTTTGGAGACTCTGAAGATTTGCTCATCTGCTCTAGAAATCCTACAGAATTTATGATTAATGAGATATTCCAACAAGATGCCAGTATATTTGAAGACAGGGTAGCTTTAAATGGAATATCCTTCTTCAGTAAGTCTTACTTTCTCATCCTTTAGGTATCAGAAGATGTCTTTGTCAATGTGCTGGATAACTGAAAATGCAAACAAGGCAGACTATTCTTAAAGTAAGCCGGGAAAACTGGGACATAAGAGCAGCATTGTACCAAGGGAAAAGGTTTAGAACACAAGTAAGAAAACAACACCCTTAAAAGTAAACTGTACTCCAAGCTTTCTTCTTTTACCTTTATGTGCCATTTATCCTGCACTGGGAACATCCCCCCTTGCTCCCCAGTTTTCTTGGCAGAAATGCAAAGTTAGCAAACTCCAGATTTCAAAGTGTGAAAGAAGATTCACAGTTTACTGTTTTCAGTACTTTGCTCAGTGTTGATCTGTTTTCTCTCCTGTATAGTCTCATAGTATTACCAGAACTTGTTTTGCCACAGCTCTCTCTTCACTACTTTTCCAACTATGGAGTCTGACACTTTCCATATATTGGTAGGTACGGCATATCCTGAATACTAGTATGGGACACTAACTTCATTACATCACAAATTCAACCTCTGATGAACACGTAATTTTGCCCCAGAGACATAAGCCTGAGATTACTTAGCCTATTCTTACACAAATGACAAAGTCAATTCTCCCAAAATATCTTTCATTTGCCTTACTGAAGGTTTGTCAATTACTAGGTTTTGGCAAACAATACTCCAGAGTTAAGAAACAACAAACCACCTTATGTCCAAGGCTTTAAAACAGCAGCCAAGGGAATTCCAAGAGAAACAAATGGTTTATTTCTTAAGTAACAAACACAAAAATTCACAAAAAACCACACTAATTCATGCCATACCACTTATCTGAAATAAAAGGGACTACAAAACAGACACACCTAAGTCAGACCTGCTTTAACCACCATTCGGTTAAGACTGTCTGAGAACCTATCCAAATAAAGCCTAGCAAGTTCTACAGATGACATATTCTGAAGGGCAGTTAAAAACAGTTTGTTGAGTTTCTTTTGGCTGCAAACAATCCCTCAGACACACTGTATAATTAGAGCTATGAATTTATCATCGTTTCACATTTGAACACAATAATAAAACAAAAGTAGACTTCCCCCTGGTAATTCACTAAATTGCTGAGAAATCCTCTGTGTTTTGCACTTGTTACCGGAAGAAAAAAAATGCAGAAAGGGTTCAGAAATAAATTCTGTCAGTCTTAAGCCTCCTGAAGTCAGCTAATAACCAACACCTTGACTATCCTCATTCTCTTATGCACATCACACACTTTTATTGCCAGCAACAAAACTTTATGCCACTCTATCTTCTAAAACACCCCTTGCCATTTCCATGCTATCACAGTATCCTGACCTGCAGACCAAGGGTGTTGACTGCTCACCTCATTACTTATCCGAGCCATGACGCACAAAAGGTATGTTCCAATGCCTTAGATTTACATTCCCTTTTACATAAAGAAACAGTATAAACAATCCAAGTCATAAGAATTTCAGAAGCAGTGAAGCATAAGGTTTATTTTGCTATTCACTCTATGCCATGTAAGATGTACAGTCCAAAAGACTAAAATCAGTCAAAGTCAGCTCTTGCCAGAGTCACCTGCAAAACAGTGCCGGATTATTTGTTTCTAAGACTAAAATCGTTAATAAGTTTTCTTTGAAGATAACACAGCACAGCTTCCATTTAACATATTTACTACTGAAACACCCTAGCCAGTAATGTTGTTCTTGTTTCTGAAAGACAGGTTTCTTTCAAAGTACATCAGCACTTGCAAAAGTAAGGTCAAGGAACAAGGAAGATTCAGAACTTGAAAGTATTCAGGTATTCCACAGTAAGTGATTTTGTCTCCCTGTAACACAGAATGAAGATTTCTCACAAATAAACACTGTCACTCAAAACTAGCTGTAGCTGCAATTCACCAAAAGCCGTCCTTATCAAACTGATATCAAGCAGACCTTCAGAAACCAAACGTCAGTCTCAGCTTTGCCCCTAACAGCTATGAACAATGCAAATTATTCCTTTAATAAGAATTAACCCTCTGTGGGATTAACATGTATACAAAAAGCTTTAACATATACATCCCAACTATCCCATTATGCAAGTGATTAAAACAGACTAGTTTTAGCAATAAAATGCTTATCACCCGACCTGTCCCACTGACAGTAACTGGCAGTGCATGTACAAACTTAGATCCAGCTGTTTTGCCCTCAGAATTCAAGGATCAGTATCAGACTACAGGTTAGTACCACACAATCACAGAATATGCCGAGTTGGAAAGGACCCACAAGGATCATTGAGTCCAATTCCCAGTAAAAGCTAACAGCTGCCATCAGAGCAAACAGCTGTGCTGCTGATGCCACTGGACAGGAACAAGCCAATCCTGGAGTCAGACAACAAAACAGGGCCAACACTGCAGATCCTGCCAATGGAACGTGACCCACATCATTAATAAAAGCTTTAACTACCACCTGACTACATATTTCAAATATATATTACTAATAAAAGCTTTAGCTACCACTTGACAGAATATTTCAAATAGCCATCAACTAGCCTTAGCAGCTTTCATAAACTAATCCCCTGAAAAAAACAGTGGTTTCTGAAAACAAACCATTCTTAGTAATTCATACCTGCTGAACACTTAGTGTTGAAGTGTTTTTATTGATCACTCTTCTTGTCTTAAAAATAGCAGAAGTTTAACAGCTCCTGTGAACATAAGCATTCCCCCTCTCTTTCTAAGGGAAATCATGGAACTAAAAAAATTAAAAACCTAGAAGGAATGCAGAAAGCAACCTAGTTGTGGGACTCCTAAGGCAATTAGACCATAGACCAAAAGAGCATTTTATTAAAGGTACATGAACAACTGGAAAAAAGAAAAGACAACCTTGCTGCATTGACGTGTCCTCAGAATTGTAAAGACATCTTCCCTTGGGTTACCCATCTCTCCCACAGACCACTATCAAGAATGTGTCCATTATTTAAGCGCAGCCTCTTCACCTGTGCTCCAACAACTTCTCACAGCACATGCCACAACAATCACGAAAAAGAGCACAGCTCTGTGTGCACTTCAGCAGTGGTGAGCAGGAATACTTAAATCTTTCAACCACAGCCCCGAGAGGGCAGGAAGTACAGCAAGAATTCCGAAACTTTTATCAGCCTGTTTTGGTAACATATGTTCTAAATTCATCTGCAACCACCCAGCTGTAAGCTTGAGAAAAATCTCATTCAAGAATTGGTCCTAAAGCAATTCCTATTTAATCAAGGAGAAGCACTTAGCGTGGAAGGCTGAGCTGGCTTTAGCAGGTGAGGAGATACACCTTGCTAACAAGGCACACCTGGATACTGAGTGACCCTTTACTTAAATACATTGTGAACAGACACACCAACAAACATTACAAAGTTAACTCCAACATCAGTTTACAATTTTCCCCCTTCCTGTGCTCTGACACTAAGAATAACTTTGTGATGTGACATAAGCAAAACCAAGGCTCACAGTCAGAGCTGGCATCCAGCAGTCCAGCAGCAGCAGGGAAATCAGCACCTCTCCTCAGTTCTCTGGGCAGTCCTGGCCATCAGACACAGAAAGCCTGAGCCTGGCCAGGAAAGACATCCTGCAAGAGCATAAGGTGGAAGACAGTAAGAATCTCTCTCCTCTTGGTTGCTTTATTGTAAAGCTCTAGAAATTGTTATAGTCACCTTCTAACAGTCAGGTACACACACAAGAGCTGGACCCTACCCTTGGGTACTAAGGAATCACTAAGAAATATGGCTCTTTTCTCCCTTTTCTGAGAGTGCCATACCATAGGCCACCAAAGGAAAAAACATTCCATTTACAACCAAGACAGTGTGGTCAGATCACATAATCTTCCATTCTTCTATTTTGAAAACTGCTGGTATCCTATACAAAAGCTAACAGGAATTTTAAGACTAATCCAAACACTCTGCTTTAGCCACCATTTCTAAGCCCATATCTTCTTAGAATTAGTAATCTCAACTTCTATTTCAAGACATGCCAAATTTCTAAGGACGGGGAAAAAAATTATCACTTTCCCTCAATTTCCTGAACTCTAAAGTTACAGTATTTTCCAGCAAGTGATATAGTTCTAGAAATACTGAATACCTTATCCCTTCTAACAGATAGGTGTGACAAAAAGCAAAAGAAGATAAAACAGTATTTCACTATCATTTCACTATCTTCAAATAGATTGTGCCCCTACACATATGGCCTGGATTAAAAAAGAAACAGGCTATGAAAATAAATTATTTGTTTTCATGAGCTAGTTATGTTTATATTCTTATTAAGTTAAGAATGATCACTTCAGAATAAGGTCTATGTGCTAGAAAAGTGGTCTCTCAAGTGGGTCACACATGCAAAGCAATTCCCTGAGGGGTGGAAAAAACCACTTTTTCTAGCAATAAGAAATAATGTTTTAAAATAGTGTCTGTTTCAGTCTTATCCTTTCTCAATTTTTATGTCTGAGTATGTTTTATAACATATAGGCCAGTGTGGTAGCAGCTGTATATAACCAATAAACCAATAACCATACATTTATGGGAGGTGAATGCTAAAAAGTGCTCCTTATTCATAAGAATGTGCAGCCTAAAAAGTTGGAGGCCATTCCTCTAGAAAGCAGAAGCTCTTTCATTTATATTTGCCCTGTCCTTCCTCATTTTAACTCCAGCGCTGGTTTTCTAGAGGATTGGAATGAATGGCGCCTCGCAAGGCACGTGGCTCCGGTGTTTTCAACCCGAGGGTCGGGGCTTTTTGTCCCATCTCGAAATACGAGACTTTAGCTCCCCAGGTACAGGCAAGTGAATGTGAAAACCTGGAGAGAAGTATCAGAAAACCACGCTATGATAAATTACCTGCTTGACAAGGAAACATTAATGAAAGGGCAAATAAACCGAATTGAGGCGCCAACAAATATTACCGCTTTGCAGGAACCACGGAAAGACGTATAAGGGAGAACTCCGAAAGCCAAGCACTTAGACCCTCAGTCGGCTCTTCCCCCTCGCCCCCCGTGAGCTCCAGCGGTTCCTCCAGGCCCCTCACCGGCGGGCCACAGCACTCACAGCTTCCCGCCGAACCCTTCCTCGCCACCGGTGAGGAGAGGTGGAGGGCCCATGGCCGCCCCTACTGACCTGCCAGCGGCGGCTCCCGCGCAGGGCCGGGGGTCACCGGGGGTGGTCGCGTCCCCTCAGCCCGCGCGCAGCCGCCGCGCCGCCTGCACGCGCACGACGGCCTCACCGCCCGCTCGGATCCCTCCGCTCCCGCCTCAGCGAGGCCCTCCCGACTCCTCCGGAAGAGCCCTTCGGGAGAACGCCCAGCCAGGGCAGGAGCACTCACAGCTCAGCACCCACTGTCCGGCTCTCCTCAGCGGCGCAGGGCAGAGCTGGAGCTCAAACCACGCACCAGAACTACTTCACCTCCACAGACGGAAGCACACAACTTCTCCGCGCGCGGGGACTGACGGGACGCTTTTAAAGGGTCGTGCGCGGGGCACGCCGGGAGTTGTAGTCTTTCCTCGGCGGCTGACCTCGGCCGGCCGTGGGCCTCGCACCGCCCCGCGGATGCGCCACGCCCCCTCCCCGCTCCCAGCCAATGGATGAGTGAGGGGCGGGGCTTCCGCCGCGGCGCGCGCGCGGGGGGCGGTGCCCGGAGTTGGTTGTTGCGCGCGGGCGCGGCGGTCGCAGCCCCGTCCCGGGAGCCGCGTCCTCTCCGGGGCCCGGCGGCAGCGGGAGCCGGAGCTGAAGCCGGAGCCGGTGCCCGTACGGAGCCTCCTGGGCGCAGCCGCCGCCTCCCCGTGGGAGGCGCCGTGGGGCTGGGGAGCCCCTGCCAGGTGAGGACGGGAGGGGGGTGACGGCTCCTCGCGCCGCGGGAGGAGGCTAGGGGGCGGCGGCGGTCGGGTTTCCTTAGCGGGGCCGCGGGTGGGGGCAGCGAGCAGGGCCCCGGTGAGGT
>WBMZ01000802.1:0-49132 GCA_013400975.1 Atrichornis clamosus
GGCACCCGCTGGCACCCGCTGGCTCCGGCCGCGGGAGCGGCGCGGTGCGGGAGCGCGGAGGCCGCTGTCACCCGGGGACACCCCGGGGCCGTGTGAGGGGAGCGGGGACAGGTCGGGTGAGGCGGGGGAGGGGCGGGGAGAGGGCCTTGGGGGTCGGGGCTGGGGACGCCGAGTTGTCAGGAGGCAGCTGAGTGTTCATCCTGCCCTGGGCCCCCGCAGCACGGACGGGGACCGGGATGGCTCTGCACGGAGTCAGATTTCCAGCAGGGAATTGCAGGTTCAGTGTCAGAGTCCGGCCGGGAGCGTGTCAAGGGATAATTCAGGTGTCTCCGGTGTGGTTTCTGATCTCCTCACCACAGTGCTGTGGGGTGTGAACAAACAGCCGTGCTGAGTTTGATGGGGGCCCTGGCAGTGTTTCACATTGGGTGGCTTGTCCTGGTGGCTCAGCGGGTCAGGCTCTCTGCTCTGATACAATTCCTGATAAGTCCTGATAGGATTTCCCTACCCACATCAGGGGGGTTGGAACTAGATGATCTTCAGGGTCCCCTTCCAACCCAAACCATTCCGTGATTCACTTATCTGCCTCTCGAGATCATTTCAAAAATAATTTCCCTGAATCATGTCTCCAGAGAACGATGTTCCAGCTTCTTCCAGACAGATGTTTGTGCTGTTTGTCCATTCCTTACGCTTTGTTTTTCATGTATACAAACGTGTCAAGATGCGTTTGGTGTGTGACGAGTCAGGATCTGCCCCGAAGGCATTTGAGTGGCACTGGAATTTCATTAGCATGTCATTAATGATGTCATTCTCCTGAAGGGTCTCTTATTCTCCTCACAGGCTTGCAGCACGGGGATGGAAATATTTTCCATGTTGTTTTCTAGTGTTCTCTTTTCACTAATCAGCTGCAGCAGCACACTGGGTTTCCCTGAAATCTCAAGTCAGGGTCATGCTCCTCTTTCCAGACACTTCCCAGTGCTGCTTCCAGCTCTGGGGTCTCAGCACAGAAATGACATGGACCTGTTGGCGAGAGTCCAGGAGAGGCCACCGAGGTGATCAGAGGGATGGAGCAGCTCTGCTGTGAGGAAAGGCTGGGAGAGTTGGGATTATTCAGCTTGGAGAAGAGAAGCTTTGGGGTGACCTAATTGTGGCTTTCCAGTACCTGAAGAGAGGCAGAAGGAGAGGAACTATTTCCAAGGGCCTGGAGTGAAAGGACAAGGGAGTGACACTTCAAAGTGTCAGAGAGTAGGGTTGGATTGGATATTGGAAAGAAATTCTGTCTTGTGAGGGTGGTGAGGGTCTGGCCCAGCAGGGAAGCTGTGGCTGCCTCACCCCTGGAAGTGTCCAAGGCCAGGTCGGACGGGGCTTGGAGCACCCTGGGATAGTGGGAGGTGTCCCTGCCCATGGCAGGGAGTTGGGATGAGTGGATCTTTAAGGTCCCTTCCAGCCCAAACCACTCTGGAATTCTCTGCTGTTTGTCACTGGGGCCACAGCCCTCCAGCAGAGCATTTAAATACAACAACAAAGGTTATTTGTTGACATCTTCCAAAGACCGAGTGCATCATTTGCAATCTGTGCTGTCATTGACAAAACCCAGAGTTATTTTGGGACGTGAATTGCTCCTCGTGCTGTCAGGAGGGAGGCACTCAGAAATGTGCACCTTGCAGATCACCCTGTCCTGCCCTTGCACTGACAACATTCCCTTGAAACCTGTCATTCCCCTTGCATATCCTGCTGCTCCTTGCTCCCAAGCAATTGCAGGGATTCAGAGAAGCCACGTGCGTGACAGATGATTACAGTGAACGTGAAATCCCATGGGAAGGGAAGTGGGAAAGGTGACTGCCCTCTCCATGACATTTTTGTCATCTAACAATGGCACTGGTGTGCAAAAGTAAAGCTTGAGGAAGAAAATGCTGGTGATTCAAAGCTGTTGGATGTAAATGTCAGTAGCTTTTTTTCTCAGTTCTGGGTTGCTTTTACACTGTAGCTAAAACCACCATTTTTTGCCTCCGGTGTGATAAGGTGAGTTTTTCACATGGAATTTTCAGCTGATGATTGCTCAGCAGATGGAGAGGAATGGAGTTGATAGAAAAGCCACGTGAAGGACAGAAAGCTTTATCCATGGGGGAGTTCCAGAATTTCCAGACCAGGAGGTCTGTGTGTTTGGAAAGCACTGTCTGCCTGTGGATGGTACTGAGCTCCCAAACCACTCTGGAGTGAGGCCTTTGGCTGTCAGGGCAAACTGTTCCTGTGCCATGTGGAATGGTTTAGTCTAAAATTAAATGCCTTGTTCCTAGCAAACTTCAACTTGAGAAGTTATTTTTTGATTCTGGATAGATCAGTGACGTGAGTTAAGTGCCATGAATCAACTTGTTGAGAGATGAAAATGGTGGGGTTTGGGTTTTTTTAAAGATTAATCCTATAAGTCCCTATTTATGTCTTGCAAACTTTGTATATAATATAAAAATAATAACATGCTTCAGTCAAATTACTGTTTATTGTACTCAAGTCCTTTGTGGTAGGTGTGTTTTGAGTAGTCTGGTCATGAAGAAGGAAAGTGGAGGTTGTTAAGCAGGTGATTCTCAGCAAAGGGAGCCTGAACCTTGGTGAAATGACATTTGTTTAGAATTTTATATCTAGATTTTATACGCTTGCCTGTAATAAGTCTAAAGGAAAGAAACAGGCACAAACTTTAATTCAGGATTGGTTAATAACATGGCTTTCAATGAATGTATGGCCCCACTCTGAGCTTGAAAAATGTAATTATACGGTAATTAGTGAAAAAGCCACCCCACGACTAATTGTACACTGCAGGAAACCTGCACTGGGTCCTGCAAGTTCAGGATTGTGATGAGGATCTCTGCTCCACGTCCATGATGGGTAGCAGGCCCTGCTTTGGATTAGGAGACCTCTGGAAACAACATGATTCTCTTTTTTCATGCATGTCTCAAGCTCTGCTCCTGTTTGAAAATCATCCAATGCCAAATTCAGAGTGTGCACAGGAAAATAGGACAGAGAGGCTCAGCCCCACCTGGGCAGGGCAGAACTCTGGAACAAGAATCGTGGGATTCTTGTGCCAAACACACTCCCAGCTGACTCTTGGTATCTCGCTAGGCAGGTCAGCAGCCTGTGATGAGGCAAGTCCTTTTTCCTGTGCTCTTCTGTGCCATGCCCAGATATGAAGGGCACAGTTATCTCCCAGATACATTAGGCAGCTGCAAAATGGAATTGGCAAAACTTGCCTTTTGGTCTGGCCAAATGGTGTTTGGTGACACAGCAGAAAAGGGAAGTTGGCAAACACCTGTTTGAGCAATCTCTTACTCACAAACAGCTGTTTGCTCCTTCCCCTCCGTGCTGCCCTGGAAATGTGTTTGAGAGTAGCTGTGAATTTCTCCCAGTCCTCGTGGGAGGTGCAGAAGTCGCCTTTTGCAGCCTGGGGCGTGTTGGGAACTCTCCGGTAAGAGCATGTGGGGTAAGGAGGTCTTGAACTTGGCCTGTAATGCTGTGTTTGTGCAACTTGGGCCCTCTGGTCTTGGTTTCTTTTTGAGTAATGTTTTCCTTTAAGCTTGAGTTTGAAATATGAGCTGCTAGACTAATCTGGAGCTCAGAAATAAAACCCATGACCCATCTGCTTGCTTCTTTGTGTTCTCAGGCACCACTGTTGGAGTGATTATTACTTGCTGACTGTTCTCATGCTCTGTTTTTCTCTTCATTAAGCAGAAGTCCAAGAAGGGAGCATGGACCAGCCCAGTGGAAGGAGTTTCATGCAAGTTCTTTGTGAGAAATACAGCCCTGAGAACTTCCCATACCGTCGTGGACCTGGCATGGGGGTGCACGTCCCAGCAACTCCACAGGGCTCCCCTATGAAAGGTAGGATTCTGCTCTTTCTGAGCATCTGGGGGTACTGGGAGGAAATCAGTGAAAGAGGAATCACCCTGAATTGCCCAGAAAAAAACCATCACAATGTGTTTTTTACCGGAGAGCTGAGACACTGGAATCTAACAAAGGTAGAAGGCTGATGGATTGACTGAACTGGTGGCTGCAAAAAACATTAAGTTTCTCTACAGCATAACAGAATCAGAATCATAGAATAGAATCATGGAGCGGTTTGGGTTGGAATGAACCTTCAAGATCATTGAGTTCCAGCCCTGTCAATGGAAGATGGATCTAAGGCCCCATGCAGTCTGTGTTTTGAGGGATCAGCACTCCCTGGAGCTTATTTTCTTCAGACTGACCCTATTTTATTATTGGCTGCAGCAACAGGTGTTTTGTCAGAGGTGGCCTAAAAATACATAAAACGTGACCTAAATTCGAGGCTGGTCCCCACACCAGTGGTGTCATGAAGTGCCACCAGCTTGCTTTGATGCCTGCAGGGACAGGAGCCCAGTGTACACAGGAGGGGACGTATTTCAAGCCAAGTGATGAGCTGTTGAATCTCCAACCAGGCTGCTTTTCTGGCTCAGATGAACTTGCAGTGTACTCTGTCTTCTCAAGGCATCAAATGCTTTGTGACCTAGTGGAGAAATCCCCTCTCCTGTGCTCCTTACCTTGCCTGCCTTGAGGGAATTTAGCCAGATGTGTGTCTGAAGCTCTGCGCTGCTTGTGGATGTCCTTGAGCCTCCCAGGCTGCTCAATCTGTGTCATTATCTCCTTTGAACTAGATCCATTTGACACCCTTTAGTCTTCCCTCACACTCTGGTGCTGGCATTTGATTCTTGGTTTGTACAGATGAGTCTGAGATTCACACTGATCCCACCAGAGCTGCCCCTTCTTTGTGTCACGTCTTGCCCATCATGACCTGTGAGAGTAATCCAAACATCCATCAGGTCAATTTGTGTCATAACCAGCCCCAAAGGGGAAAATAGCCATGGAAATCAGCTGGATGAAGTTTCCAGTAACTGAGTTTGACAGAGGAGAAAAAAGGGCCTGAGTTCAGTTGAGGATAAAACAATCTCGAGTGTTGCTCAGAATGAACAAGAACAGGCAATTGGCCTGATGGAATATTCAGCCTGTGCCCTCTCTCCAGGTAAATTTACCTCTCTCCTGCTTACCTGAGCTGTTTGGGTGCTGAAAAGAGGCCATGTCTTAAAATGTGGCTGGGACATGACTTATAAATACTCCATGAGTAATTCCCAAAGCGGAGCACTATCCTTTCAAGAAGCCAAACACTAATGAGCCAGAAAACTTGGAAACTCAGACCACTCCAGATAATTGTCTGCTGCTGGAATCCCTTTCTAGTCGTGTAGCTGTCAAGTGCTAAGGAGAAAAGGGGCCACCTATTTAGGAAAAAGCTTGTTGTTAAATTTTAATGGATTTTGATGCTCCAGAGGGGTGGGAAAGCCATATTGTATGTGAAAGAGTGTAAGAGTGATGGCTTGCCTTGCCTCAATGAGGATTTCTTGTGTGGAAATGCTTTCCTGTTACAAATCCCCAGCTCTTTGTCACGTTTTAGCCTCAGCACATCAGGCTGAGATTGAGGTCCAAGTCCCTTGGTTGTGGAATAGCTTTGAGAACATTTACCGGCCTGAGAAGGAACTGAAGCAAAACCAAAGCAGAAGTGTAAAGGTGGAGCAGAGAGCTGAGTTTTTCCACGATGTAGGAATGCTGAATGTTCTCCATTGAACTTTGGGAAGGGAAAGCTTAGAAAAGAAAGGTTTAAATACATCTGTACTGTTAGTAAGCCCAGGTGGGCTCAGGCCAAGAGGATAAGGAGTCTGACTGTGCAGCCGACACTCCCCCTAGTCCTCTGTCCTATCTGCAGCAGCAGATGCCTGGGGAAGAGCAGAAGTCCTGGCAAGAACTGATAGGAGACATGCCATAAATGACAAAGGACTGGCCTGAAATGCCCAGAAATACATGGAATAACTGAAGAGCACTGACACTGAGTGGTACTTCATGCTTACAATCAGGAAGACTTTATGGTGATGTCCGTCAGTTGTCATAAAATCCGTGTTTAACCTGCGCTCCTTAAATGCATCTGAATTCTGCAATTACTGTAGATTTCTCTTGCTGGGTGTAACATTCATGCCTGCTGTTGGGTTGTGTAGCTCCAAAGCAGTGCTGAGCAGAGGTGAAACATAGGGTTTCTTTTGAACACTTGAATATAGAGATTTTAGATAAAAGTTAGTAGAACTCAGCTGGAGTTAATTAAAGAAATTAATGAGTAGCCAGGAAGTTAAATGCAGGATAGGCTCTGATTATTTGATATTTGTTTAGCTGTGCTTATAATGGGTAATTAATAATCTTAGAGAAAGAAATTCAAAGGAGAGCCTAGACAGTTACAAATTTCACCCAGATGCAACCTATTCAAAAGCAATAAAGGAGGGAACTGGGAGTCTTCCAAGGTCAAATGTATTGTCAAAAACCAGAGAGGCAAAAAGGTCAAAGTGAGGAAGACAAGTTTCACTTCCTGAAAACCCTCCCTCCGCCTCATTTTACGACCACCGACTCAATTTCATTGTAAGAATTGCACATGCTTAATGACTTTTTGCTAATTTCCATATGAAGTGGGGAATGGGAGGTGTCTGCATTATGAATATGTATTTGTATTTTAAATATGCATTCTTGTTTTAGATGAATAGATCCTGTATTGTGACTTCGGAGCTGTGTGTTCGGGAGTTATCCCCGCCGCTCTCCAGCACTGAAATAAACATACACTTTCTAACTTCAACGAGTTAGGGAGTCTTTGTCCGTCTCAGGTGGATATCGATATTAGATCCATATCCGTATTTTAATAAATCAGAGGCAGCTTCTGTTTTTCCCTGTCTCAGACCGCCTGAACCTGCCCAGTGTGCTGGTGCTCAACAGCTGTGGCATCACCTGTGCCGGGGACGAGAACGAGATCGCCGCCTTCTGCGCCCACGTCTTCGAGCTGGACCTCTCTGACAACAAACTGGAAGACTGGCACGAGGTAAAATGGTGATGTGCACATTTCCGAGTACCTCTCACAGCTGTTACTATGACTGCAAATGCATTGCATTTATGAGAGTTCTATTTTTTTGTGGCTTCTTCCTCATCTCTGAAGCTGATGTTTATTTACTTTGACAACAACTGAGCACTACATGTGATGAAATTAATCCAGTGTGGCACTTCACTCCACATACCTTGTGCCTTCCAGTCTTGGCCTGTGGGTGAAAAATACGTATTTTTATTTTATTTTATCATGCAAAGCACTGGAACTGGCATTTCTAATATCAAGAGGTTAGTGAGCAGTGCAGTTTTTAACAGAGTGTCAGTTGCTTCCCAGCTTTGCCACTGTGATGGTGGGCAAGGTATTTATTCCCTCTCCACATTTGTTTCCTTATCTGCAAAAGAGATTTAATAATATTTACCACAAAGGGTATTTCTGCAGCCTCATTAATTAATGCTAAATGCTATTGTAAAATCCTTTGAAGTGCTTGGATGAAATACTGCTCAATAAATGCAATGTAATAGGAGTAAAACAATCTCAATCTGTTTAAGTGTCATTAAATTCCTCACTGGATTATGCTCTCCTTTTATGTTAGTGTTTAGTGTTGGAAATCTGTGGAAAAGAGTAGGATATCTTGAGGTTTTATGCCATCAAATTCCCATGTCTTTAAACAGGGAGTGAATGGAGTGTTTGCAGTGTCCCAGCTCAGAGGGGCTGACCTCACGTCCGGTCACACACTGGTCACTCACAGGCTGCTTGTCTCACACCCTGCTCTGTGTTCAGTCCCTTTAGGCTGCCCTGGAACTGAAAGGCCTCTGTGTATGTTGGCCCCTCCTCTGAGACAGGATTAAGTTTTCATAGCCCATCCACAACAGATAAATATCTCCCTACTCTTAAAAACTGCCCGTGCTGGGGATTCCAGATCCCTGGGTAGCCTGTTCCCGTGCTTAGCTAATAACCTTGTAGGCTAACCTGTGTAATTTAAGGCTCCTGTGCTGCAATTTCAGCCAATTTCTGCCTGCCCTGTTCTCAGCAGGCACAGAGAAGCATCATCAGTGTTCCTTATACAACAGCCTTTTATTCCCACAAAGAAGAGCTTTCAGGCTTCCTTTTCTTATTTTAGTATAATTCTGAAAAAATACCCTTTTTCCAGTCGTTTATCATAAGCCATTTTTAATAAATCCTGTGTTTTTGCTGGACTGATGTCATCCAGTTTGCCTACTTAATTCCTGAGGTGTAGCACCCAAAAGATGACATCAGCTGAGATGAGGTGTGAGGTGAGGCAGACTCATTACCTCATGTGTGCCACTCTTGAATTCAACCTCTGCATGAGACAATTGCCCTCTGCCAACACCTGGGCCCTGTTACTGACCTGTGTGTGTCGTGTCTGCCCCGTCTGTGCCCATCCCAGGGCACAGGAGGAGTGGGACTCTCCAGCCAGGTGTTCTCTGACTCATAATTGTTTTCTACATTAATGTCCACTGGTGTGTGGTTGGTGTTGGAAGCTGCTGTTCCCTTACACTGCTTCCCACTCAGCTACCCAGTCAAAGAGGGGAATTATGGGTTGGCCGAGCTCTGGGGGGAGCAGTGGGAAGCTGGACCAGTGCTCAGTGTTGGCCATGAAGTCAGGAGAGGTGTCCGTGGCCTTCCTGTCGGGCTCCTGGAATGTGCCGCCGCTCAGCCTTGGGGCTGAGGTGGATTTTATGACCTCTCCCAAAGGACTGCCTTTCTCTTATCAAGCTGCTCAGAGAGTGTAATTAAATGAACTGTTGAGGAGAATGAGCAATTAACCAATCCATCTAGATCGTGGAGTATGAATTACAGGTAGATATCCTTATGTTTTTTTCCCATATCATTTCTTTGGCTTGTGGTGATCCCTTTCAGGAGATGGGATATTATTGCCGGAGGTCCGATTACTGCCTGATACACATTTCTTTCTTTCTATTTTTTGTTTTTCCCTCCCCACTTAGGTCAGTAAAATTGTGTCCAACGTTCCCCACTTGGAGTTTCTAAACCTGAGTTCCAACCCTCTCAGTTTGTCCGTTTTAGAGAGAAGTTGCGCTGGGTCTTTCGCTGGCGTTCGCAAACTTGTGCTCAACAACAGCAAAGCTTCCTGGGAAACAGTGCACACCATCCTGCAGGAATTACCAGAGTAAGCCTGGGAATCTGGGTGGAAAGGGGCATCTGCTGCACGCAGGACAAAGCTGGGCTGGCAAAGCGTGGTGAGGAAGGAGAGGGCTGTGAGGATGCAAACATCGGTAGAGAAAAAGGGATTTTTTTCCTTAGGGAGTTTGGGAACTGGCCAGGTGAATGCTGTGCACTGTCTTAAAAACTGGACTTGTGTGTGCTGCAAAGCCTGGGGCTTCTCCTCCAGACCTCAATAGCAGAGATGGATAATCATCCCAGAAATGTAGGAGGGTCCTGCTTCCCTCTGAGTCACTGTCCGATGGATGGTGCAGTGCATGCCTGCTGAATGGGATGCACCTCTGAGGGCCTGGCCACTTGTCAAGTAATATTTCATCCTGCTTTGCTGTGCAAAGGTGTTGATTTCTGTGGTTTGGCCACAGGCCACCTTGGCATTCTGCTCCCATGGATGTCCTCGGTGGCTTCATCTTGATAACAGATCCCTCTTTGTATGGCTTTGCCAGCAGAGATGGTGACATCAGAATATCCTGTGTGGCCAACCTACACTTCCCTGGGATTGGGAGAGTTGTCTGAAAACTCAGTGGGACCTATTCTTTCTTTAATGGGAATCTTTGGCAGAACCAGTGATATGGGGAAAAAGCCTCACCAGTGTTGTATCAAAACCTCATTTTGAATTAAGTGGAGAGCACTGGGAGCAGGTCCCAGTCACCACTGGAGTTGGGTTGGTGGCTTGCTGGGCACAGATGTGGAAGACAACCCCAATCAATTTGTTACACAATCCTGGGAGAGACTGGGGGACACTAAAAGGGTTTTTTTAATCTCTGGAGAAAGTTTGAGGCTGGGAGCAGAGACGAAGTTGAAACACTCCACGCGGAGTGCTCAAAGATCTTCTCTACACCAAGGAGCTGTTAGAGAAAGTTGTGTTAAAATCATACAAAATTGAGATACCACTCCTCAAGGGGTGCTGAGATGATGACATGATCCCTCTTGCCCTGTGCAGCTTGGAGGAGCTCTTCCTGTGCCTTAACGACTACGAAACAGTGTCTTGTTCTCCAGTTTGCTGTCAGTCTCTCAAGCTTCTCCACATAACTGACAATAATCTTCAAGACTGGACTGAAATTCGAAAATTGGGAATTATGTTTCCATCACTGGACACACTTATTCTGGCTAACAACAACCTCACGACCATTGAAGAGTCAGAAGATTCCCTAGCAAGGCTCTTCCCCAACCTAAGATCCATCAACTTGCACAAGTCAGGTGAGAGCCTGGAAGGAAGGATGGGTTTTGTTGGTTGATCAGAGTCTCTCCTCCTGTATACACGACAAGAAATGAACCATCTGTGGGCTTTTCCTGCTGCTTGTGGTAGTCAGTTGTTAGCAAAGATGAGTCAGAGTAGTGTGCACCAGTTCATGAAAATGAGCTGGAAAAGGTTTTTTATGTTGGTAGTTTCCCTCTGTTTCCAGTCCCTGCCTCAGATACTCCTGGCTGGAGAAGGATAAATAAATGTCTGGCAGTGGAGGGGATGAAAGAATCCCATTCTCCTTTTATTCCCTGTTTTATCTCGGGTAAAATGAGGGCACGTGCAGGTATGCAGCATGGATCAAGCATTCCCCAGCAGAAGCTGCCTGTCATCTGTGTTCAGTCATTAGAATCTCCCAAGTTATGCTGGGAGCTGCTTTTACGCTTCAACCCCAGAGAGGTTTCATCCAACGCTCCAAAAAGAGAACAAGCATCTGGAATATTGGGAAGAGCACCCTGTACTGGGAGAGAAGGAGCTGCAGGGCAGCTCGGGAGGGCTGTGACGTGGTTGTGAGATGACACATACACCAGAAACTCATCTGCAGGAGTGCTGAAGGCATCAGCAGCTTCTGTTCTTGACAGCTTTGTATGTTGTGGCAGTGCCAGTTAAGTGTCAGGCAGGTAGAAGGGACTTTATTAACATGCCCTACAAAGTAAGCATCAAGGAATCCCTGTAATAAAAGCTTAACTAGAGGAGGGAAAGCCTGTTAAGCTGGATTTGAAAGCACTGTCTCACTAAGGAGCAAGTGCTCCCGTGGTAAGTAGTTTTGCAGTTTTGATGCCAGGTGCTTAAGAACTCTGGGCTCTGTATTGCATTTTGATGTTTTGGGAGCTGAAAGTCAAATGGAAGTCCCAAGGAGCATGTTAAAATTTTGGGAGGTTTTTAGAGAAAGCTGCTGCACTCCAGAATTCTGTCATGGGAAGACTCCATGATGAGTTGTGTTGATCTCACCACACAATCAGGGCTGTACTGGTGCTCAATCCTCAGCTTTTTTTTATTTTGCTCTCCCTGCTTGCTTTGTTATCCCAAATGCCAGGTCTTGAGGGGGCTGAAATCAAGTTAAAACCTTTTCCATTAAATGGCTGGATGGCTTCTGGGAGTGTTTTACTGTTGGGTTGAGAGCAGAAATGGGACCCAAGGTGGTCATGTGTGTGAGGTGAAGCTGTGTGATGGCTGTTTAGTGATGCCTGGAATGAAAGAAGTCCAGGTGACTTTAATACTATGAAGGCAGCATCCCTTTATAGACACAGCCAACATCACTGATGCTGGTCAGTCCTCAGCAGCCAGGCCAAAGGCTGAGTGCTCCATAAAAAAGCCATGGAGATCATCCTTCTAGACTTGGAAAACAGCACAAGAGAATTTCAGCTGCTCTGTCTCGTAAGCAAATGTAGATTTTTTAGCAGCACATCATGAGCAAAAAGCCAGCTTCTCAAAGGAATGGCAGTGCCACTCTCCTGTCACATATGTTCTTTGGCTGTGTCTGACTATCTTGGATACGTGATATATTTTCTGTGTTTGTTTACACAAATCTTGTCCTCCTGAGCAGGTCTGCATTGCTGGGAAGACATTGACAAGTTAAATTCTTTTCCCAAACTCGAGGAAGTGAAATTGCTGGGAATTCCTTTGCTGCAGTCCTACACCACCGAGGAACGCAGGAAGCTGCTAATAGCCAGGTCTGTCTGTTTGTTCTGCTCATGGAACATGGCAAGGAATGGGTGGGAGGAGGTCATCAGAGGAAGAGGTTGGCAGGAGATGATGTCCTGTGTACATGCAGAAAGATTGGAGCTCAATTTGTTGGGTGGGAGCAGGTCATCAGAGGAAGAGGCTGGCAGGAGATGAAGTTCTGGGTGAATGCAGAAAGATTGGAGCTTGATTTGTTGGGTGGGAGCAGGTCATCAGAGGAAGAGGCTGGCAGGAGGTGAAGTTCTGGGTGAATGCAGAAAGATTGGAGCTCGATTTGTTGGGTGGGAGCAGGTCATCAGAGGAAGAGGCTGGCAGGAGATGAAGTTCTGGGTGAATGCAGAAAGATTGGAGCTTGATTTGTTGGGTGGGAGCAGGTCATCAGAGGAAGAGGCTGGCAGGAGATGATGTCCTGTGTGAATGCAGAAAGATTTGAGCTCGATTTGTTTTGTGGGGAAGCTGGAGGAATGGAAATATTAAGTCTGACTTTGCTTCTCAGAGAATGTATTCAGTCTCATACATGCCTGTGCACGTGGTGCAAGTATGGGGTGAAGTGAAAACGCTTAATTTCGCGTGTGCTTGACAAAGTGCATGGAACTTGCCCCACTTTCTCAAAGGGATCAGGGCCTGAGCTTCCTGGCAGGAATTCTCATGGTGTTAAAGTTGGGCAATTTTGATGGTGACTGGCTCTTCGATCAGCCTGCCTGGGCTCCTCTCCTTGCTGACTGTGTGTCCTGGTGTGTGCCTGCAGGTTGCCATCCATCACCAAGCTCAACGGGAGCATCGTGGCCGACGGGGAGCGAGAGGACTCGGAGCGATTCTTCATCCGGTATTACATGGAGTTCCCGGAGGAGGAGGTCCCATTCAGGTGGGAATTCCTTGTTGTGCAGTGGAGAGCAGGGGCAGGAGGGTGGGGAGGCTGAAGGAAAGGTGACTGAACAGGTGATGGGAAATATGTGCCAGCTGTTCCATGAAAATCATCCCTCACCTTCCTCCTGCCTTGGCTCCCTCAGTGTTTTAGCTAAAATTGTAATATTAGTGTTGTCTGATGACTTGTAGGATCACTCCTGAGTCAGATTTGGTCTTAAAAGTGTCTGTTTCAAGTGCCACTAAACAACATGAGTGTTCAGTTCATGATTTTCATTGTTTCCTGGCCTCTCCCATGGCTCCCTTCCCAATCCACCTGTGTTTGGGAGTGCCCACAAGCCAGGACACGTCATGCTCTCTGGTGCCAGGCCAGGGCATCTAATCCTCTTGACCATCTGCTCTGTGGAATGTGGCTGCCAATGGGAAGCTGTCCCCTCACTTTCAGGCCTGCAAATCACAAGTCTGATGGGTTTTCTTTGCCAAAAAAGTTCATCCAATGATCCGTTCATCTTGGTAAACTAATGAACTTGGACAGATGCTGTTCAGTCTGTATCTTTTTTGTGCCAGCATCTACTTACTGCTTCTAATGGGCTGAGGAAGGATCATGGAGCATCAGGCCACTGTATTTACCTGCCCTTTGCCCTAAAATCCTCATGTGCTTTTGCACAGCAAAGCTTTATTATCCTTTTTTAACAGAGAAGGGGTAGGACAAGAGTGTGTGTGTGACTCTGAGGGGACAGACAGAGGCAGGGACACACTGAAGGTCAAAGGTACGGCCTGGGATGGATGACAAAGGTGCAGATGGAATCTGGTCAGTGTTTTCCTCTGCTTAACCCTTAGCTAAAATGTCTCTTGTTTTTCTAAAGCACTGGATGTGTGACTTGCCAATCCAGTAGGGGCTGGGAAGGCTGGAATGGGCAATGAGGGCAGGGCATTTTGTATGAATACTAATAGGGTCAGTGATCATAGTGTTTGTTAAAGGCATGTGGGGTCAGTTCAGAGGCAAAGGGCATTCGTGTAGTCAGGGGGACAAGACAGCTGGTGATCCCTCTTGTGCCTTTTTCTGAGGACAAGTCCTGGCTTGTAATTTTAGAGGGCCTTTAAGCGTAAAAATTGAGGGAAGTGTTGGAAGGGATAACAGCAGGGGCAGATAATACAGGAGAGAAGAAGGGGAAGGGGAGACGGGTTGTGAGCTCGTGGTGCTGCTCCCAAAAGGAATTATTTTCCATAACATTTTAGTTCTAAGAAAGCTGTTTCATGTCCGTGGTGGTGACAGGATGTCCATGATCCATATATTGTTGGGAAGGACACAGGGGGGTGCAGCTTCAGGCACTGGTGATGCTACTGTTAGGACACGGATTTTGGGAACAGGCTGTGTGTTACACATCACCACACACTACTGGGATCAGTCTCCAGGTGGGATCTCATGTAAGACATGACTAACATCTCACCCGTCCAAGAAAACCAGGCTGATTTTGACCGACATGCCAGCTTTATGCTAGGAAAATTACCCCTCCCTCCCTCTGATTTCTTAACCTTTTCAACACTGCTACTGCCTTTTCCATGGTCAATGGCCTCTTTGTCCGAGTCCCTTCATCTGTGCAGCGTTTCCAAGAGACTTCTGCAGCTACTAAAGAGGTTGTTCTGTTCTGGAGGGGTGGTGTGCCACTGCAGACTATTTTCTAGCGAGGCTGCAGATGGCTGAGAGTGTCCCAAGTGCTGGGTTTCAGTTCCTGGACCCACACACAGCAGCCCTTGTCGGAAGGGAGACCTGGCATTCCTTGCAGAGGGATTTTGTGTCTGTTTGTTGCTAAATCTTCCTCTTCTTTGCTCCCAAATCTGGTGTGGTGCCTCCGAAGGTGGTTTGTAATTAGAATCTAATCAGGACACCCATGTTGTTGCTGGGGGTATGACATCTGCATTGCAGAGCAGCCTGGAGCAGAGGGAGAACACACTTGAGCACGGAACACTTCCCAGTGTGAGCAGCCCCCCTCCAGACTGCCAAGGTGCAGGGTGTGATAAGCTCTGTCACCAGAACCCCCCTGCTTGCTGCATTCCTGTCTTCACGGGCTGCAGCTGGAAGGGATCAGGGAGGGAGGGAAATGGAAGGAACAATTCATCTCTCTGGATGTCTTGGTTAAAGGGAGCGCCGGCTGTACAATCCAATATTGGCTGTCTCGTGGAGTGACGTCCTCGTGTCTGGGGGGTTTTAATGAGTCCTCTGCTTGTCTGGTCCACTGTTTATCTGCACAGCATCACAGGCACTTTTAGCCAGGCTCAGGTCTTCAGCATCCTCTGCTCTGGCAGCCAGCGTCTGCCAGGCTGCAAGAGGTGATTAGAAAAGTCTCCAGGGTGCTTATTATTGGGGTACAAAACAACCCCGTAACAGTGTGCCTTCATCCTTATTGATTTGAGGGAAGCCAGTCACTCACACTCCCGACTTCCTTTGCAGCTCACATACAAGGAGCAGACTGCAAAGCTTGTTCTGCCTTTCCTCAGCACAAGAAAATTTAAGGCAGCATTGCTTGACCCTCCACAGTATTTGGACAATCTCAGCCCTCTCACGGTGGTTCTCTCTCTCAGCTCATCTGAAATTTGCCCCCCTCTTTACACTCCCCCCACCATCAGCCCAGGTCACTGCAGTTGCCCTTAGTGCATGAATCATGACAGTAATTCTGGCTGGCACAGAAATTACTGCTGCTCTGCAGCAACAGAGATGCTGAGAATTAAAGGGATGTCCCAAAGAGGGCTGAGGGCTCGGAGCAGCAAGGGCTGGGTTCCTCTCTCCCTCTTTCCCATCGGGTGTTGCTGCTGACAAAGCCTTCCAGGGATGGAGGAGACTGCTGCAAGGAAACCCTCCCCAGTGGTGACACGTCGGCTGGCACTTGCTCTGGCTGCAGGTGGGTTAAATATGGGGAGTGTGCTGTCTTCTCTCAGCACTAATGGCTTTTCCAAAGAAATAGGCCTGATCCTATCACCCAGGTGCCTGTGAGAGCAGGGCACCGTGCTGCCTTTGGACGCTCTCGTTTTGTCCGTGGGACTGGGGAAATCCTAGTGCATTGTGGCCCTTACCTCACTTCCCAGCAGACAGAGGGGCTGCTGTTCTCCAGGAACATTCCTGCCTTCAGCAGGGCTCCCTGGGGTCACCCAGCCTGCCAGATCCCATCGTTTCTCGGCAGGGGCTGTGACACAGCGCCGATCGCATTCAGCTCGGGCTGGGACCGGGAACAAAAAGAGCTTTCTGTGGAGGGGCTCTGAAACGTTACCTTTCCTCGGCAGCTCTCGGCCTTTGTCATCTCAATCCCGTTGTGTTTTGTGCTGCCATTCCTCCTCTTTCCCAGCCAGGCAGGGAGATGCAGCCTGGCCCGATGGGAGCGATACTGGGCGGGTGAGACAGACTTTCCATTGCAGGGGCCTTGGGAAGGACACTCGGAGAACTTGGCTCCAAGGACAAGGTGACAGTGGAGTGTGTGCCTCTGCTAGTAAAATTCCCATCTTGTTTTAGAGTGGGTGTGAGGGATCAGTTGGCAAGAAGTCCCCTGCTTGTTATCAGCTCTCAAACTGGGCAGCAGCTCACCGTGCTTCGGAGATCTTGATGATCCTGTGCTCAGTGGAGTGTAACATTTGGGACCTAGCTGGCCTTTTGGAAAACAGCAGGAATGTCTGATAATCAGTTAAGCCATGAGGCCACAGATACTGAGGGCTGTGTCCTTTTTGTGAGCACTGGCTTGGTTCTGGCACTCTTCAGTGAAGTGTTTTCACTGGGGCAGGAGGTGCAGATTTGTGAATGTAGCGTCCTCTCTTTCTTCCAAATCCCACTGCAGCCACGGCTGGGATTTCTGCAATTGTAGGAGCCCAAACTTGGCTGCTCAGTTTTGTCAGGGAGCTGTTTTGAGACCAGTCAGCTCGAACATCTCAGGTGACAACTTCACCTTCCTCAGCAAGGTACTCCTCCCTAGTTGGGCACTCTGAGTTCATGTCAGTGCCACGGCGCAGCTCGGGGACTGTGAGACCAAGTGACTGGAGTGGATGGGCTTTTTGGGGCTCTTTTCCTCTTTTTCAGCATCTTGAGAAACAGTGTGCTCTGTGAAGTGCCATGCTGGCAGGGGACAAAGCAGGGCTCACACCACCCACATCTATTCCTAGTGGGTGTCCTTTAGGCCATCAGCTGGAATCAGCATCAATGTTGTCTCTTGTGAGCAACACCCAGACCTGTGAAATGTGCCTTGGCTGTGCCATAATTCTGGCCTTGTTGAATTTCCCAGGTATCACGAGCTGGTCACCAAGTACGGGAAGCTGGAGCCCCTGGCAGTGGTGGATCTGCGGCCCCAGAGCAGCGTCAAGGTGGAGGTTCACTTCCAGGACAAGGTGGAGGAGATGTCCATCCGCCTCGACCAGACTGTGGCAGAGCTGAAGAAGCACTTAAAAACTGTGGTGCAGCTCTCAACAAGCAACATGCTGCTCTTCTACTTGGACCAGGAAGCTCCTTTTGGTCCCGAGGAGATGAAATACAGCTCGCGGGCGCTGCACTCCTACGGCATCCGGGATGGAGACAAAATCTACGTGGAACCCAGAATGAAATAACCTCTTTTGAGCACACACATGCCCCCACACACCCGCACACATGCATTAAGGAGTTTTTGCAAGGTTTTTGTTTCGGTTGGTTGGTTGAGGTTTGGTTGTGTTTCTGTAGCAGGTAATTTCTTAGGCCGGAGGAAGTGCCCTGATGTGAGAACCATGCCCACCATCCACTGCAGGTGACCTTGAGGTGACAACTGACTTCAGGACGTGTGTTTCAGTGTGGGCAGTACCTTGATGTTTCCTTTGATGCTCCGGTATACTCGTGATTTGGCATGAATGGTCACTTGTTCAAGCTAAACAATGCCAGGGTCCATAAGGGAGGAGACAGCTCTGTGCAGAGTTTGACCTGTTGTTTTCTTTTCCTAAATTTTTGGTGTTTTGCTCCACCAGAGCTCCCTTTGGCCTAGCTATCTGACTGTGGCTCGAGCTTGCTGTAGTATTTTCTTGCAGCTTGGTGCTGTCTCAACCTTTTGTTGTGCTCGAGTTCACAGAAAAGATCTCCATCAGTATTTCTGCTTGATTCAGAGCTCAGGTACTTTAGTGCATCCACTTCACTCCACTGGTTTGGTTTCTATGAGTGCACAAAACGGGGGAAAGGAAAAGAACTTACTAGAAAGAAACTTTTCAAAACGCACGCTCTGCATCCACCTGATTTTGGGGGAAAAAAAAGAGGTTTTGGTTGCTGTACCCATCCCACACAGTGTCCACAGCCTGTGGCACTGGCAGGCTGGGGGCAGAGGGTGTGTTGGAAGGTGAATTTTGGGATGTGGTGGATGGGCGCTGCGTTGGAAGGGCTTTTAGAGTAACAAGGGGTCAACAAGGGGTTGAAGAGCAGCTTCCCCCGTTGGCCATCGTTCATCCTGATGCTGAAGAGATCCTCCAGGCACTCAGCCTTGTCCCAGTTGGTGCTGAAAGTGGAATGGCTAAAATTCCTCTCCCGGGAGAGAGGAAGAGTCAAGTTGAAGTTTGTGTTTGTTGCTGTTGCACCAGTTCAAACCTAGCACTTTCCCCGGGGCCCCTGGCTGGGGGTCCCTGCTTAGGGTCCGAACTCGGAGAATGTGTTGGCTCGGATCAGCCTCTGGAAGTTGAGGAACGAAGCAGCTGGACTCACGTTGGTTGTTCAGCAGGTTTTCACTCTCTGCATTGGCTTCCCCCACGCGCCCCTCGTAGGCATCGCGTGCTGCTGCTTCACTTAGTCCCTGTTTTCTACTGCAGAGCAGATTCCCTTTCCTGGTCAGTGAAATCCTCCTTCCTTTCTAGCTCTCGTTTCGCTTTCCCGTGTCTTCCCTGCTCCAGGTTTTCCAATTTCCTAGTTAAAAGCAGCTGCATACAAGTTTTTGGAGCTGTGCAGCGAGGGCTCTAGTTACACATGAACTCCTGACCTTAATTTTGAAATGCTCCCTTTATCCCCACGTGCACTTTCTTGCCCATGATGCTTTAGCCCACATCACCAAGCTCCTCTGGTATTCTTGGAGTTGTGTATTTCTCTTCACCTTTTACCTGGATCGTGGGGTGGGGTAGGATGGGGAGGGGATGAAATATTATCTTGTAGTCTTCAGGTTTAGGATGTGGGGATCGTTGAGAGGGGAGTAGTTCTCATCCAAATAAGGGTTAAAATGGGAAGATTTAAAACAAGTTCTTAATTCGTGCCTCGTCCCCCTGCCAAAAATATCAATTTCTTGGCCCCATTGAGATGAGCAATAGGGAAGGGAGCAAGATTTTCCATGGGGTAGCATAGAGACTGTGGCACACAGATCCGTGGTACCTGTAAAATTAACAGCAGGGAGATAGTGGCAGTGTGACATAAAATGATGCTTTTATAAGCTAAAGCTTTACTGAAGATGTATTTTCCATTTGGGCAGCAAAAGTAATTTGCTGCCTGATAGCAGAACTCTTAAGCCAACACTTCTATATGATATATATACGTACGTACGAATAGGAAAAGTTGTGGTTAATAAGATATTTTGTTATAAAGCAAAGTTTTATGAAGATATGGTTGTTTAATATTAGAAGCCTATTTCAGCCCTTGACCTCCAGTGTAAGTAGGTTATCCCTGAGTCGCTGCAGAGTCCGAGGTAAGCGACCTGTGGGGATGCAAAAGTATCTCTGACCTAATTCTCCAGAGCAGTAATTGCCTCTGTGGGTTTATTTATGGCATTGTCCCTGCTATTAATGAGGTGCTGTAACTCTTGACCAACTTCCTCAGCACAATTAAGTGTCTGGGTTTCAGAGAAAGGAATAAACAAAGACCGTTAAAGAGTTGAGTGGGATGATAAAGAAGACCCAAGTATATGCTTTTAAGTTGGTTTGCCCACTAAAAATTGGGCTGTCCTTGGAGGGATCGGTGCTGTCACCGCTCTGGCTCAGTAAATCCTGATTTTATCTGTGGCAGACCTGGTGGGAACTGGGAGATGGAAAAAGAGAACAGCTGCTGACTGACAAGGTTAACAAGTGCTGGGGGTTTGGTGCTGGCACCCAAACCAGCTCCTCTGGCCTGCTCAGGTCAGCACAAGGCGTGATACGAAATCACCACCTTGCCACTTCAGGATGATGTTCTTAAGGCATTCACCTTGTGTGCAGCTGGTGGGGCACTCGTGGGGTGGAAACCAAAAATCTTGGTCGGCTTCCCAAGGAGAAGGGCTCACACCCAAAATCCACAGGCAGTTCCTGTATCCAGCTGATTGCCTGTGGAAAGTAGCACCAAACGGCACACAAGTGATGTGGGAAAATACCCCAAATCACTTCCCTTCGTGATACCTTTTGGGGAAGGGCCTTGTGTGTCTGCCACGTCACCACCGAACAGGGGACCATGCTCTGGGGAGAGAGGAGAAGGCTCTGAGTGGGAGAGGAGGTTTGGGGCTGAGAATCCAGCAGGGTCCTGATGTGGCAGGAGGTTTGACTCAAACCAGCGCGGTGTCAGGAAGGGCTGTGTCCAGGTGCTGTCAGCATGTACCCGCTTCAGCAAGAGGTCCCTGGGTCTGTCACATTCCCTTGAGAAAACAAAATAGATTTGCAGGCATCCCTGGCTTTCGTGTCCTTCTATCCGAGGGCTACTTTTGTCCAGAGCTGTTGTGTTGTTCCTGCTAGTTCATGCGTAAAGGCTGCCGCGGGCAGTCTGCGCAGCGGGCAGAGCACCTGGTTCCCGAGCAGCTGGGTGACAGCTATATACCAAAGTGTCACACGGCTCCGTGTGCTGAGATTAGATGCTGTGCTGTTGTGTTTTTGGATACGTTCCTGTTGAATATCCATGTTTTGGCCAGATGTTTCCGGCGGATCGTTGGAAGAGCGGTGTTATGAATATGCATGGGGCGTTCCCTGTCCTCTGCTCCCTGGCTGGGATTTGTGACCCCGTTTTTTGGGAGCTGCAGGCATCCCGGTGGCAGGTGATAGTGTGGCCCAGAGGAACAGCTTCTGGGGAGAGGCTCTCCCTGTGCCCTGGCCTGCTCAGGTCTGGAATCTGAGGGAGGCGCCGCGCGGCTCTGCCTCCTCGCTTGCCGTTCTTGCTTGTCAGTGACATTCTGTGGGTTCTGTTCGTGTGCAGATCTGCAAATGCAAACGAGGTGCTGAAAGCAGCCCAGAGGCTAAAATATGTATTCCTGGCAGCTGTGCCTCCCTCGTTTGGATGTGGCACTTTTGTAGGCAGTAGAGAGACGCCTTCCCCAGAGCAACGTTAGAGGGGCTTCAGCCATCTCGGGCCTTTGCTTTTCTGCAGTTACTGGAAACTTCAACTATAATTTAAACATGAAGATCTATTCTTGCTCCCTATTAATGTTGCATCCATATGTAATTTCAGAGAAAAAGAACTGGAAGTCCATCTCGTTTTTTATTCTGGTTTCTCTCACGGGGAATCCACTTCCCGCTCCCACGATTTGCCTTTGGTTTGCTCGCAGACTTAGCGGTGGAATTCAGGCCAAAATAGGTAATTGGTTTGGATCAGTTCAATAAACTTATGTAAGTTTTTACACAAAAAACCCCAGTGTCCTGCGCTTTGCACTTCTGTGTCCCCTGAAGCAAAACTTTTCCCTTTGTCTCACCGGCACCTTTGGTGGGATGAAAACTGCCGGGATTTTTTTGTCCTGCTGATGGTTGTGTTGTCTGTCCCTTGAGCTCAGGCACAGCCACCTCACCTGTGCCAGGTGCCACTCAGCAAAAGAAGTCACAGAGCTGGAAGAACAAGTCCTCCTCTGGACTGTATTTCTCCATGGCTGTGACCCATTTCCACTTCCAGGTGAGGAGCAAGGCTCAAGCTCGTTCTCACCTGCTCTGTGTCCTCAGTGGGGCTGGCCTTGGGATTAAAACAAGTTTCACCCTCGTGCCCTGCACCAAGTGACCCTGGGGAGAGGCAGGAGGAGAGAGACGCCCCTCTGGAGTGGACGCAGCTCCTGGGCAAATCCATTGCCAGGCATTTTCCATGGGCTGTGCCACATCCCTTGAGATGGGAATGAGACAGAGCGCTGCCTGTGGCTGCTGTGCCAGGGTCAAGCAGCCACAGAACCCTTGTGGCATCTTGGAATGCTTCTTTTTCCTTGAGGTAAGGCATAGAAGGAAGTTTTCTGCTAGAAGAATTAAAAAAAAAGAAGTGTTTGGTTGTTCAGCTCCAATGTGTTCAGCACTGCATCATGGGAATATCCCCTGCCAAAAGAAAATAGCCTGGAAGACAAAGTCTTCCCCAAAGAGACAGTGAAACCTAATCAAACTTCATCAGGGTAGACTTGCCCAGGACAAACAGGACCAGAATATTAAACTGACAAAGGAGCAGAGGGAAACCTATTTTCACCAGTTTTCTCTGTGTTACAAGACAGAACGAGAGGAGTCAATTGATTTTCCTGAAGCTGGTAGTGTTTAAAATGTATGGGAGGGAAGGGAAGAGCCAGGGAACGGGCTGGAAGTAATCTGCCCCTGGAATATCAGTCAGTGCTGATATCCCCCTGCCCTCCTAAAATAGTGGTTGGTTTAGAAAAGGGTAAAAATAAATTTAAAAATGAAAGATTCCTGCTAGCAAGGCCATGCTTGGAGGATGGAGGGAAAGCAAATTCTGGGATTTGCTGTGGAGGGTGAGCTGCCTGGTGCCCTGATGTGCTGAAAGAAGCTGCTGAGGTAAGATACAGCACTTCGGGGGGAAGCTTGCTAAACACTCTGCCAGGAGCACCCAAGATCCTGGGAAAAAAAAAGTCTGGGCTTCTTGTGCTTCTTGGGCTGCTGGCATTTCTGTCTCCTCTCCATTCCTGGCAAAGGGTGGGGAGTGGGTAGATGGAGAGCACAATAGTTATCTCCTGACAGGGAAAGTGGGTAGTCAAAAGCCCCCCACCCAAAATGTCAAGGGAAAATTGTTGTGCCAAGGTCAGGCTGTTTTCCCCGTGCTGGGGTTGGAGCCCTGCCTGTCTCACCTGAGCCTTGCTGCAGGCTCTCAGGGTCAGCTCTAAGGTGGCTCTGCTGGTGAATCCTTCACCTCTCAGCTGCTCTTCCCCCTCTCCCTCTCTCATCCGATATGGATGCGAACCAAATCAAAGCAATTGAAATATTTTTTGGGGTACAGATTGGGCTGGAATGAAGAGCTTTGTCAGCCCAAATCAGCTGCACCCACACCCACGTTTTTACCCTTCAAGGCAGTTGTGTGCCTATCAGCCCAGATGCCACAGGCAGGGAAAATCCCTGTGGAAACTGCAGGTTGTACAAGTGGAAAGGATAATAACACTCACAGCAGTCCCCCAGTGAAACTCCTGACCACCAGCCAGTCCTTCCAGAGAGGCTGGGAACAGGAACAGCACGGAAACCCTCTCTGGACTGGACTGGGTGGGTTTTTTCCTTTTCCATCTGTAAAAGCAAGGCTTGGATGGCAAAGTAACTCCATTGAAACTTCAGGGCAGCGCCTTTGAACGGCGCTTTAAGCCTAGCACTGTTTAATGCTAATCCTGTAACATTATATAGATGGGCTTTTTTTTTCCATTTACACAAAGGAGGAAGGGGCTCAATTCTTCTGAGGGTTGGGTTTTCTTTTCCCTGAGCAGCAGAGCTGTGAGCCCAGCTCGGGCTCACTGACATTTCCATCTGAATCCACCTGAAGGGGGTGAGCTTTTGGGGAAGAAAGAGGCTCCTCTCCCTCTCCAGGCCAGAATCTGATCTCCAGATTAGCTTGCTGGTTATCAATAGAGCCAACAGTTGTGATTGCAACTCAACACTGCTCCAGCCCTGGAAGAGCATTGACGAAAACGGAGTTTTCAATTGGGGGAGCAAAGGACTGAGGCATCCTTTCAGTCATCGGCAGTAATTGGCACGGCAGGACCAGCATGCATTCTCCATTGACATAGGATTGCTCCCTGCTCTACCAACACTGGTCTAAAATTTCAGACCTGACTGCTCCTCTAGCCTACGGAACAGGTTGGTAATTTTTTTCCATACCTAGAAAATGTGTAGTTTGGGATGGGGTGTGTTGAGTAACGTGTCCTTTGCTGTCTGTCCTGTTCCGCTCTTGTCCTGGGTCTGCCACAGTCCCCGCTGGTCTCTGCTAATGAGACTCAGATCTACAATCTATACAAAATTCTGTCGCTCTCTGTTCACCTTTCCAAGAGAGGGAACGTGCTAAACCTTTTCCTTGGCGGAATGAATCTTTCCCCGTGGAGATTGCGGTGGCTGTGACCAGCGCTGATGGGAGCGGAGCAGTGCACAGGGAAGAACTTTCCTTCCGCTGTGTTCCACACTTTCCAAGTAATGGGAGTCAAGTGGGAGTGATGTGGGATAAACGATGGGATGTTCCCCCTGTAGTCCTGAGCTCTGTGAGTGTCCTTAGAAAGAGCTGGATCTGTTGATCCACATTTTCCATGAAAACAGCTCTGTAGGGAGAACACAGAGACGCTGGCTTTTGTAGAGAGGTTTTTAAAGCTGGGGAGGTGGAGGGGCTGGTGTGAACACACAGACTGTACACAAAGCACAGCTATGGTTTGTGTGGGGAGCTGGTCACGTACTTTTCCAGCACACTGGGAGCTCACCAGACCTTCCTGGGAGCTCCCCCTGAGCCGTGCCCGTGTGGAATGAATGGAATCGACGGGCGAAGAAATCAAAGCAGGTGTTTTAGCAATATTTTCTATTGGATTAATAACGAGTAACAAATTGCATTAGGCACAGAAGGAATTAAAGCTGGCACAGGATTTCCTCTCATTTTCCTGGCCCCATGTCTGCTCTCTCTCTCTCTCCCTCTCTCATTGATTCCTGTACAAGGAACTGCCCAGCTGTGTAAATGTTTGTGCTCCTTCCACGCTCATCCAAACCCGTGAGTGATGCTTGTGGTGGCAGCCAGGGCACAGGATTAGCTGAAGTTGAAGCCCCTCAACCATGAGAACACACCACAGCTCTCCTGTTTGGAGCAGTGCAAAGCTGCTCCCCTTGGGATCGGGCAGGAGCATCCACCCCTGCACTGAGGAGGTCAGGAATTGCTTTGGAACCTTCAGAAGAATAAAGAGCCCCGGGAGAGCTGTGGCTATTTACAGCTTCCAAACACTGCGTGAAATGAGCAGCAGCTCTTCCCTGTGGTTCTGGGCTTCCCTTGGCAGTGCCTGCAGGTGATTTGCTGTTACCACCAATCCATGGAGCAGGCATTCCAGGGCTGCCTGGCAGGTGAGGGACCCCCACCTGAAACATCCACGTGTTGGCAGCAGTCGGGCGGCTTTGGGAAGCAACAGCGCTCGGCATCACCCGGGGTATCCCCAAGGATGTGTTTTCCTACAATGTGATGCATGTCTGAGCTTCTTTCCTTCCTGTAGGATGAACAGGAGGTCATTTCTGGGGACCTGCGTGGCCCTTTTGGTGATAACAGCACGGCAGCGAGGTGAGTGTCTCCTGTGGGGTGCTGGGAGGCCAACATTCCCCAGCTGTGCTGTGCCCAGAGAGCCCAGAGGGCTTGGGAAACAACCCCAGAGGGCTTGGGAAACGACCCCAGAGGGCTTGGGAAACGACCCCAGAGGGCTTGGGAAACACCCCCAGAGGGCTTGGAAAACATCCCCAGCTCCTTGGCTGGAGCAAGGACAAGAACCAGGGTGAACTGAGTGTTTCCCGTGGGGAGGGAGGGAGTGTGAATCCTAAGGGATGCTTGTGTGTAGCATTTACACGGCTGTGTGTGCACCTGGAGCGTTCCAGAGGTCGTGGTGGTCTGGCCAGGCACCTGGAAACAGGAGTTTGGGAAGTTTCTGTGTTAGGGCTGCTGGGCAGGTGTGGTAGTGTGGCACTAGTAGTGCTAAAGAAGCTGGGATTGAGGAGTGTCTGCTGAGTCTCCTGTTTGAAAAAGAAAGAAAATCCATGTCTTGTAGCTGTGCCCTTGACTGTGATAACTTGTCAGGTGTGGAACAGCTGTGAAATGATTTCTTTTACCACCTGGCAGGCAGGAGTTGTGCTGTGGCCCTTCGGATACGGCTGTGGAAACAGGCCTGTGGCTTGGACACCATCACATGCCACCTCCCTTTATGTCCAACAGCCACTCAGGGCACACATGTGCCTTAGGAAATCAGGATGCCAGTGGGTTAGGCCAGATTTCTCCTTATCTCCCTTTCCCCAGGGATATTTGGACCAGTTGAGCTTGTGAGGTGTCAGTCAGTGACTCTCCTTACTCCCAGCACGGAGCATCCTCAGGGTTGGGCATCGTGGAGAGCCCCTCCTGTGTCCAGGGGAATACAAAGCAAGCTGGCCTCAGCTGGAGGCCCCTTAACAGCTCAGGGTAGAGCCCAGGAAATAAAAGCAAGTCCTGAATCCAGGTGAACAGAGCCAGGATTGTTCCGAGCCCGGGGGCTCGTCATCCAAGACTGAATTGTGGTGAGGACAGGGCACGGCTTTTCCACATCAAAGAGGGGAGAAGGGGGAGGCAAAGCCAGCAAAATCCCCATCTGGTCTGTGAGGAGCCACACCAGCAGCAAACTGGAGGAGCAGGACATGAAATGACAGCAGAGGTCTGGCAGAGGCTGGGACAGGAAGGGACACTTGCCCTGGGGCCAGAAGTGGCTGCTTGTGGCTCAAGCTGATGGATTTTAGGCTGGTAGAAAGCAGCAGGCTTGTATTGAAACGTGTCAAAACCATTTTCTGGAGTACTTTTGGGAGAGACAAGTATGTTCCCTGGCAGTGCCTTTTAGCAGGAAACTTAATTTTGCCGGGAAGTGTCGGGGCAGGCGTGACCCCTCGGGCTGTCACCCGGGCCAGGAGCCCTGTCAGGGAGGCTGTGCAGGCAGGAGAAGGGTGGACACTGCCAGGAACGTGTTCTGGGGTTGGTGTTGGTGCTGTCTGTGAGCAAACCATGTGGAACAGCAGGGCCTGCCCATCCCGGAGCCGGGGGATGGACCTGTTGTCCTTGTTGTCCCAATGAAGCCAAGACTTAGGCGGCACGACTTGGTCACAGTCGCAGGGAAGGCAAAAAGTGCAGCTTTGTGCATCTCATGGTCACTTTGCTGTGCCCTGACTAACCTGGATGATGCTTTTCCTCCTGAGCCTGGGCCAGAGCCAGTCCTAAAGCCAGTCCCACAGCCAGCCCCTCTGCCCTGGCTGCAAACACCCTTTGGCTGCTGGCCGTGCTGGGGTTTGGTGCTGCTTTCCTGTGGCCTCTGTGAAATCAGGACTGCCCTGACACTGCCCTGAGGGCTCTTCTCCCTCTCCTTCCAGCTCACACCATGGGGAGCCTGTATCCATTCTGGCAGAACGACACAAAAACCCCCAAAGTGGATGATGGGAGCTCTCCCGAGATCAAGATCTCTGTCCCGTTCACCTTTTTTGGAGCCCCGTACAGAAGCATTTATGTAAGTGGAGAAGCAGATCTTCCCTTTATCCTTTTCCTTGCATTTTAAACACGCTCTGCCTGTCACCAGGAATTGGAAGATTTATTAGCAGCTACCTGACAAGTTCTTAGATTTCATGAACTGATAGGTTTTATGATTAAGAAAGTCAAAGGTGTATTTAATGGGATAATGTTCATGGGAAAGGAATCTAAAAGGCAATAAATTTTCTTTGTGGGTGATTAAATGGTACAGCAAAGCTAAGGGCTTGACACAAGGGACATTATTCCTGTTACATGACAAGAAACAAGAACATGCAGGACCTGCTGGGGGGAAAAGGGGAAAGAGTTTTGTGGGTGCCCGAGACAAGGACGGGCTGCTGCTGTTCTCAGGTGATGGCACAGCAGAAGCCTGGCTAAGGGAACACCAGCTCCTGTGGGCTGGGCTGAGAGAGGGTGCACCTGAGCTCACCAAAACCTTAGACAGGGCCTAAATCAGCGTGACTGTGCCACATCCCAAGTGCATCCATGTTTTGTGGCGAGCTGGTCTCTGTGGGTTCAGAAGAGAGGCAAAGACTCATCCATTCCCCCGTTCATATTTGTGCACAGCAACGCTGGGGAAGCAGGAATCCCATTTCAAACCCTTGCGTGGTGGGAGATTCCAGCACCCAGAGCAGCAGAGCCATTTGTTGTCCACGTTTTACAAAAATGTTTTGGGGAGCACCTTCAGCAGACTCTGGGGAGGCTGCAGTGGCACCACAGGTCACGCCGCTCTGGGGGAGCCCCAGAATCCGTCACAGATGGCAAAGCCAAAGGCATCTTTTCTCCTGGGAGCCCTTGTGACTTGCAGCCACCTGTGCCACACAACTCTCAGTGCTGCAGAGCTGCTCTCCAAAGGCTGGGTAATCCCAGGACTCCAAGGCAGGGTCCCGGGAGAGCCAGGTGCCACCCTGCTCTGATGGGCACCTCTCCTGCGTTGTCCTGTTTTGAAGACTTCCCAGGGTTTTGTCCTGCTTTTGGGGCTTCCTGCACCAACCCTTGACCACCATGGGTAGGAAGAAGCTGTCTGTGCCCACATGGTCAGGCTGCCTCACCCCGCTGTCTGTACAGACCAAAATCCTCCCACCCCGCCTTTCCTGACAAACCAGCAGCTTTGTGCTGATTTATTCTGCTAAACCACCCTGCCAAGGCTTGCTCAGACGAAGTGGACCTCTCCCTGCAGGTCAACAACAATGGGGTGATCTCCTTCAACGCCCTGGTCAGCCAGTTCACGCCAGAGGCCTTCCCGCTGACCGACGGCCGCGCCTTCGTGGCGCCCTTCTGGGCGGACGTGCACAACGGGATCCGGGGGGAGATCTACTACAGGGAGAGCACGGAGCCCGAGCTGCTCAGGAGAGCCTCCAGGGACATCCGCAGGCACTTCAGGGACATGGCCTCTTTCTCTGCCCTCTGGGTCTTCATCGTCACCTGGGAGGAGGTGACGTTCTACGGGGGGAGCAGCACGACGCCGGTAAGAGCGACCAGCTGGGGTTCTCACTGGTGCCTTTGATGGCTGGTTATAGGTCTTGTCCTGACATTTGTGGGTAAAATTTAGAGAGAAACCTCGTGTTCCTGCTCCTCAGTTCCCTTTTGGGCACAGGAGCACCACGGCCCTGTCATTCTCTCCCGCGGGAGCCTGGCTCCCTGCTTGAAGATCTCCAGGGAAAGCTTCTCCTCCTCAGTGTTTGCAGGCAGTGGATCTAAACGAGGCTCTGACACCACTTAGGAGCTCGTGGCTTGATCATAATGTAGTTATTTTTCTGGCATACAAATGCAGATATTCTTGATGGCAGCTCCCTGGCTGCATGGGAGGCTGGTCGGAGTCACACTGATGACTTGGTTGGGTTATACTTCCATAAATGTGTGAGTTGTATCTCAGAGGAGGGGGGTGGCAGTGTGATGTCTTTCAGGGCATGAACAACTTTTAAATATCTGGTTCATTTGTGAGCTGTGACTGCAGCTGACACTGGGAGCTCTGTGCTGGACTGCTGGTAGGGCCTGTGCTGGAGCTTGGGGTGCAGAGAGAATGATTTGGATTGGAAGGGACCTTAATGATCATCTCATTCCACCTCTGCCATGAGCAGGGACACCTTCCACTAGACCAGGTTGCTCCAAGCCCCGTCCAACCCAGTCTTGGACACTTAGGGAGAGAGGTTGTTCAGGATTAGCCTGTGTGCACTGAGTGCCAAAACCCAGCTTCTTCTGTCTCAAGGAGCTGGCTCTGATAAACAGCTCAGCTCTTTTCCATTTGTTAGAGAAGCCTGAGATTTAATGCATATTTTTTGCCAGTCCTGGCAGCACTTGCAGAAAAATCCCCACATATATATATATATTTGCAGACAGCAAGCAATATAGAGATTCGTGTATTGCCTGAAGAATTACATTTGCAACACAATGCAATTTATTTTGTTATGGAGCAGCCTCCCTGCTCAGTAGCAGCCAGGGCTCCGGGTTGGCACATGGAATAGCACCATGCAACTTAAGCAGGAAATTCATCGCAATGCAGAAAAGCTGCAGGAAACAATTTTGGGAATGTGGCCTCGGGGACGCTGCAGTGGCTGCCTGGAGATGTCACCTGAGCAAAGGGGTTCAGTTTCTGAGGGCCTGGTTGGACAGAGAGGGTGCTCCATGGCCAGGGGAATTTTGGGGATTGATGGGAGTGTTCCTCATGAGGAGTGCCAGGCGTAAAACTCCTCGCCTGCCCAACTCCAAGAGACTCCTGAGCAGAGCAGGGTTTGTTGCTCCATGGAAAAGCTGTTGTTGCACCCTCAAAGTGGCACTGCCTTTATGTGTGACGTGCTCATGATCTCCCAGCGCGGCAAAAGGCTTGGCAAAGGTGAGCACGGGGAAAGCAAGGAGACAGAATCCCAGGGAAAGGACGCAGGAGTGGACATGGCTCTGCTTTAGCTCTCTCCCCTGCTTGCCCTGGTGTGAACTGTGCCATTTGCAGCTGCTGTGAGGCAGCTCTGCCCACACCTCTCTCTCTCCTGACAGCTCCCAGAGCTGCCTCGCCTCCGTGGTGGAGATTTCTCCTGGCAGGAGCCTAATGTGCCTCGGAAGTGACATCCCTGGTGGCGTGCAAGCAGCGAGAGCAGCCCTGGGCTCCCCTCCGCAGCTTTGAGGCATCCTCAGAGTCAGTGGGTTTGCTCCAAGGGGTTGACATGTGGTGCAAAGTGACCCCCAGCCCTCCCCTTCATCCTGCAGCACGTGAAACTGCTCGCAGTGCTCAGGGCTCCTGCCAGGGGAAGCCCTGATGCTTCCTGTGGGAGCTGGTTTGATCCCTGGGCTTTCCCGATCACCTGGTAGTTGTTTCCGTGGCTGTAGCTTCCCTCCCAGCCTGCAGTGCCCAGGTAACCAGGCTCGAAGTGTTGCTCTTGATTAATTAAAAGAGAGGCAGCTAAAATCCTGCTTGCTCAGAGGCAGGAGGAGCAGTTATCATGGCATGGTCCCAGAACGGGGATGGCAAGGACAGGAAAATGCAGAAAGCTGAGAGAAGTGACTGACTTAGTTCCCAGTGATGAGCTCTGCTGCTGGATCTGCATGGATGGAGGGGATATCCCCAGGGAAGAGCTGCTTTTGTCCGTCTGCACAGCCCTAAAGATGGGGGCTATGCTGCCCTTGCAAAGTGGGCTCTTCCCACCCGGAGCCCAGCTGGAATGTGCCTGGAGTTTGGGGGGCTGGACGTGCAGAGTCATTTCGAGTGAAAGGAAGAACACGAGCAGAGGGTTTAGCACGTAGTGAGGGGATCTGGCAGCCAGCAAAGTGCAGGATATCCATGGCTGGCTTGGATGTAATCCACCAGTGTTAGCAGCATTGTAGGATATGAATCTGGGAGGGAACAGGGAAAGATAATGCAGGAATAAAGCTGAGATAGGGTAATGGGAGATAAGAGATCATAACCACCCAAATCCTGCCCAGTGCTCCTTCCCCGGGACTTTATTCTCATGCTGCCATCTATTGGTGTTCCCTTGGATCAAAGACGGTCTTGTCATGCTCCCAGGTGGAGGAAGGGGCAGGGATGGGAGCTGCTGGAGTTGTGGCAGCAAGAAGAAGCATATTTGGGGTCTCATTCCACTCCTGCTCTTCACTGTGAGGCTCCTGCATCCCTCCCGGGCCAGAGATGAACGTGGCAGAAGGGCAGGCAAGCAGCAGGAGAAAAGCAGGGTCACCTTGTGAATGTGCCCGTGGTTTTCAACAGGTGAACACTTTCCAAGCTGTCCTGATCACAGATGGAGTGTCATCTTTTGCCTTGTTTAACTACCACGAAATCAGCTGGACCACGGGGACAGCCAGCGGAGGGGACCCCCTAACTGGCCTCGGTGGGGTCATGGCACAGGTGAGGCTTTTGCTGCCTTATCCCTGTCTCTGTCAAGCTCTTGGATGACTGCCTGTGGCTTTTCCAAAGTGTCCATGCTTGCTCAGGCCACTTAGTCCCTCAGCATCCCCAGCACTGGCCTTGCACTCAGCTGCTGGGCGCAGTGGGGTGAGCACTCCAAAATTTGGTGGTGGCAGCAGTGCCACAGCCAGTCCATCTGGTGAGGAGGGGGACATTCCTGGATAAAGGGAGTCTTCCTGCACTGCCCCCTCACTTTATCTTAGCCACTCAGTTCGTACACCCTTAGATCTACATCTACACACAGACACATGTATCTACATGAACATAAATCTGTAAATATACATCCATTCTGCTTGTGGTGCCTGTTCAGCTTTTCTCTCACACCCAAACTACCCGAAAAAAGAAATTTTGACTACCTGAAAACATAAATCTCTGGAAAGAGATGTTAAAACTAAGGAAGATGCACTCAGTAGGGGACAGAGAAATGAGGAAATGCAGCATCGCTCTCCCCTTGCCAAGATGGGTGATGGAATTTGCTCTCTCTCTGGTTTAGGCTGGCTTCAATGGTGGAAATCTCACCAACTTTTTCAGCATCCCAGGCTCCAGAACCCCAGACATTGTCAATATTGAAGAAACAACCAATGTAAACGTCCCTGGGCGCTGGGCTTTCAAAATAGATGGCAGAGAAATAGATCCAGCCAACGGCTGCAGCCTGAGAGGTAAGGGAGAAATGGCACTGCTTGTTTCCAGTTTTTGGGGTGCAGTGTGGCAAAAGGTGAGGCTGTTGGGCTGCTGCACGATCTGTGTTTTTGCCAAGGCATCCCCACAAGCTGCAGCTGCAGGGACAGGAACAGAAGAGAGGGTTCGGTCCGTGCACATCCCTGAGTTCCTGCGATATTTGGTGGCAACAGGAAAGACCTGGGGACAGCAATTTCCTCCTGCCCCCAAATTAGGGAAGCTGATCTTGTGGTTCCATTTGCCTTGTTTCTGCAGGAGGAATAGCAGGTTTCCCAGGCAGGACAAATGCCATGTGTCTGCAGCAGTTACAGAGCCTGTGTCACTGACAGCACGGGGCCATAAAGGGATTAATCGATGCACACAGTGACTGCACAGGGACTCTGCTGCAGAGAGATTATTGCATTACCATTTGACAAATAAAACTGTCAGGAGCATCCACTGTGCTCCAGGAGTCTTTTCAGCCAGAGAGGATTGTCATTTGCTGATGGATACTGGAGACATGCAGCTTCTTTATGTCCTAGTTTAGGACTGTACTGAAGAAGGTCCACGAGACTCCAAGGCTCTTGCAGCTCCAGCAGAGCTTTGTGTCCAACTGCTCCAGCTGCTGACCCCAGGAAGAAAGGCTGGACTTTGCAAAGGAGCTGGAATCCAGTCTCAACTTTACAGGTGACAAGAGGAGTGCAAGTAGATCCCGCCACTGGGTTTAAATTTCACGGTGAATGGCTGATTGCCCTCTACGAGAGGAGATGCAGCACGAGGTGTTTGAGCCTAATGGCACTCCTTTCCCAAATTCCCCACACCGGGGTGGTTGGTGCGTGGGTCTTGCTAAGAGGAGACATTTGTTGCAGGGAAGTGGAAAGCAGCATTTTTTGTAGGAGGCAGGGAAGAGAACAAAAAGTTTAGGAGAGGTAAATTCAGGCAGTGCACGGCAGAAGCCACGCGCCGGAGAAGCGTGAAAGATGGCCAGATGGAGGAGAGAGAAACTCTCACGGGGACTTGCCACCCTTGTTCTCCAGTTTTCTCCCTGTCTCTCACCAGCCAAACCTGCCCCCTTTCTGGTGGTGTAACACGTCTGCTCAGCCTGTGGCTGTGCGATCACTCAGCGCTCCCGCTGTGGCTCGTGTGTGGTGTGGAAGTCACTTATCAACAGCTCTTTGGTGTCATTACTACTACGAGCTCTCTTTGAATGGGAGTAAATTGCTCCTCGGGCTGCTGATGGCAGAGTCACTTTTTGACCAGCAGAGTTATGTGAACAGGGGAGTCATGGAAGTGGCAGCAAGGCTGAAGGACGACGCGAGTGCTGGAAACGACGTCCAAAGGGGGCCAGCTTTGCCAGTGGATGTTTCCTATGGGAAAAAAGCACAAATGGCTCTTGTGCCCTGCAGTACCGAAGCAGAATGAGAGTGGTGGGTGTCCAAAATGCATGGAATAGCCTTCAAGTTCTCCAGCCTGCGTGTTGCAGCACTGACCTTGGATTTGTGACAGCACT
This sequence comes from Atrichornis clamosus, assembly GCA_013400975.1. Taxonomy (NCBI): domain Eukaryota; kingdom Metazoa; phylum Chordata; class Aves; order Passeriformes; family Menuridae; genus Atrichornis; species Atrichornis clamosus. The sequence continues at coordinate 33,828 of WBMZ01000802.1, forward strand.
CGCAGTGTTCCATGGCACGGGCAGGACTCGAAGAGGATGCGCCATACACTGAAAACAAAGCTTGGGATTTGCTGAGTGGATCTTGCTGGGAGTTTGCACAAGGAGAGCAGCTGAGAAGCCCAGCAGCAGGACCCGTTGGTGGTGGTCTCCATCACAGGACCAGCAGACCCCTGTGAGGGTGCACTCAGAGCATGTTTCTGTTTCAAGGAGTGATGTAGCCTGGGTTTTTCCCTTTCTTTCTTTCTAGGACAGTTTCTCCGTCAAGGGGAGATCTTTTGGGACAACGCCAACTGCACCACCAAGTGCCGCTGCCTGGACTTCAACAATGAGATCCTGTGCCAGGACATGGCCTGTGGCCCCTTCGAGGCGTGTGAGACCAAGAGCAAATTCTTCCAGTGCGTGCCGGTGGAGAGCAGCACCTGCGTGGTGTTCGGAGATCCTCATTACCACACCTTCGACGGCTTCCTCTTTCACTTCCAGGGTTCCTGCTCCTACCTCCTCGCCAGGCAGTGCTGGCCAGGCTCCCAGCTGCCCTACTTCAACGTGGAGGCCAAGAATGAGAACCGAGGCGGCTCCTCCGTCTCCTGGCTGAGGGATATTTTTGTGGAGGTCTACTCACACAAGATTGTTCTCCCCAAGGGCAGCTTTGGGAAAGCCAAGGTAAGAGCTCTGCTGAAAGGGGAGAACTTGCTGGGTCGGCTCCTCTGAGGCAGCAGCAGGACTGTGAGAGCAGCCTGGAGAGCCTGGGATGGCACTTCTGGGCCTCATGTGTCCTGGGGAATGGGCACGGGTGACAGGAAAATGCCTGTGGCTGTCCCCAGTGCATGTCTCTGCCCTAACACCCCACAACAGGGCTGCACTCTCTGCATCCCAGCATCTCTGCTATTCCACACACTGGTGTTGTCCCCGCAGGTGGACGACCTGGTGGTGTCCCTGCCCATCTCTCTGGAACTGGGCGCCATCAAAGTCTACCAAAGCGGCCTGTCCACTGCCCTGGAGACTGACTTTGGCCTGCTGGTGACCTACGATGGGCAGCACTACGCCTCTGTCTCCGTCCCAGGCTCGTACATCAACGCCACGTGCGGGCTATGCGGGAATTACAACAAAGACCCCGAGGACGACGTGCTCCGCTCGGACGGGAGGCCGGCCACGTCCGTGCCGGACCTGGGCGAGAGCTGGCAGGTGCCACACCCCGAGCGGAGGTGCTCCACGGGCTGCCTGGAGAACTGCAGCCTCTGCGACGCTGTCACCGAGGCTCTGTACTTCACCCCCGAGTACTGCGGCTTCATCAACAAGAGCGGGGGGCCCCTGTGGGAGTGCGGCTCCGTCGTGGACCCCACTGCCTTCGTGCACAGCTGTGTCTACGACCTGTGCAGCAACAGGGACAATGGCACCGGGCTGTGCCAGGCCATCCAGGCCTATGCTGCCGTGTGCCAGGCCCTGGGCATCTCGGTGGGAGAGTGGCGGACCCAGACAGGATGCGGTAAGTGTTTGGGAGGAGGGGGGCAATTCCAGGGGTTTGCACGGCACCCAGGAGGGGGAGGAAATCCAAGGGAAGGAGTTGCCTGAGGTGGGGGGAGTCATGAGAGAACAGATTGGTCCCTCCTCTCCATTGTGCAAAGTGTGGCACAAGTCAGGCATGAGGTGGGAGCACCACGCTGCTCTGCAGACAGTCGGCTGCCATGATTCCAGCTGGACTGGAACGGGGACTGGATTGTGACACGCTTCTCAGCCAACCCTCCTCGTGGCCTTAAATAGCTGCAGGCAGCTTGGTGGCTGTTTTGGAGAAGCCTAGGACTGGCCAGGGAGGCCTGAGAGGGCAGTGGAGCAGGCAATCCTACCATGGAGCAGGGTTCATGGGTCACTGAGTGCTGGCTCTGCTGTGGGTCAGTAAGAAAGCGGTCATTACCCCCAAACTGTGCTGTAACGTGGTCCTTCTGTTTGTCCCCTCTCTGTGCCCACAGCAGCGGCCGTGCAGTGCCCGGAGCTCAGCCACTATTCAGTGTGTGCCAGCAGCTGCCCAGCCACCTGCTCGGACCTCACAGCCCCACTGACCTGCACCTCCCCCTGTGCCGAGGGCTGCGAGTGCACCGAGGGCCACGTCCTCAGCACTGACCGCTGCGTCCCCGTCCAGGGGTGTGGCTGTGACATGAACGGCCGGTACTACACCATCGGGGAGGCCTTCTGGGCATCCTCAGACTGCACAGTGCAGTGCCAGTGTGAGGCCAACGGGGAGGCCAAGTGCTTCAACACCACCTGTCCCGAGGGAGAGATCTGCACCATCGAGAACGGCTACCGGGGCTGCTACCCGCAGCGGGAGACCGTGTGCTTGGTGGGGCAGGAGCAGGTGCTGCAGACGTTTGATGGCATCACCTTCCCCTACCCGCTGGAACAGTCCTACACGCTGCTCAAAACCTGCCCTGAGAGGCCAGATTTCATCGAGGTGGACATCAGCCAGAAGAAGGCCGGGTCGGCTCCCAACGGGCCGCGCGTTGTGCGGGTCCAGGCGGCCGGCCAGGAGGTGAAGATTGGAGGCACCAGGCTGTCAGACATTAAGGTAAAGGTGCTGCCCAGGGCCGGGGTGGGAGGTGGTGGCTTGTGGTGTGATCCAGTGGAAAAGGGCTCGTGGGTCTGTGGCAGTGGACTTGAACCATTGTGTGGAGGCCCTTTAGGTGCCTGTGAAGTTGTTGCCACAGCCCCGCTCTTCGTTGAGTCAGTTCTGGAGGCTTTCCTGCCTCCTCCTTCTCCTGCACCTTGTTCTTTCCCTGGAAGAACATGCTCTGTGGGGCAAAAAGCAAAGACATAGCTGTATGCCCTCACTCAGGGGAGGCTGAGCATGGGTGGGTGGGTTTGGGTCAGGAAGTGTTTAAGTGCTTTTGGGCAAAGTCACACCAGCCTCCCTGAAGCATCTCCATCTTGTTCCTTGCAGGTGAATGGTTATGATGTGGAGCTGCCCTATTTCCACCCCTCTGGACGCCTGGAAATCTACCGTGGTGACAATGGCACCATGCTGGAGTCCGAGGGGCTCCTGGCCATCAGCTACTACGATTCCGGCCTCCTGGAGATCCGCCTCTCCACCTCCTACTTCAACTGCACCGGGGGCCTCTGCGGCCTCTTCAACGGCAACGCCAGCGACGAGTTCTGCCTGCCCAAGGGCAAGTTCACGGACAACCTGGAGCTCTTCCTGGAGAGCTGGACCACCTTCGACGAGATCTGCAACGGGGAGTGCGGGGACCTCCTCATGGCTTGCAACAACGACTCGGAGCTGCTCAAGTCTTACAGGAGCCGCTCCAGCTGCGGCATCATCAACGACCCCACCAACAGCTCCTTCCTGGAGTGTCACAGCGTGGTCAACGTCTCGGCCTACTACAGGACGTGCCTCTTCCGCCTGTGCCAGAGCGGGGGCAACGTGTCCGAGCTCTGTGACTCGGTGGCGCGCTACGCCAGCGCCTGCAAGAACGCCGACGTGGACATCGGCCAGTGGAGGAGCCACAGCTTCTGCCGTGAGTCCACCAAAGCTTTTCGTCACCCAGGGTGGGGAGAAGGGGGTTTGGAACCCACCAGACCCAGCCACAGCCTTTTCGTTGGGAATCTGTGGGCGTGCAGAGGTGGAGCAGCTTTTCGTGCGGGATGCTGAAATTACAGGCAGCAGTTTCTGGTGCCAGCAGAGACAGATTTCCCAGGGAAGCGGTTTCAGGGTGGCATTTCGGGAGGTAGCAGAAGTTTTATGATGCAGTGTAGGAGCCGCAGATGGTGTCTGGCGGTGCTGTACGCCACCACCAGAGGATAATCTGAATAACACTGGTTTTTAGCTGGCGCTGTAAACTTGCCGTTGATAGGAGAACATTCATAATTCAGAAGCAAATGTGCAAAATCCCTAGCGTGGAAGTACATGGTGGGAAGGCAGTGCCTGTCTCTGCCTCAGAGGTTTCAGGGAGGCATCTGTTTGGGAGCCCTGTCCAAAATAGCAGGAGGAGGTGGCATTTGGCAAGTGGCAGGACAGGGCTGTGATGTGAGGGAGGTGATGGCTGAGAGGAGAAGGGGTTAGAAAGGAAATGGGATGAACCAGTGGCCGCAGAATGCTGGGACTGTTCCCCCTCATGCCTTTTCCCCCTGAATCGGTCACCACCCACTTTTTGCCTGTTCCTCACCCTGTGCTGTTGGAGCTGGGGACTCACATTGTTTGCCGGCCCTGCAGCTCTCTCCTGCCCAGAGAACAGCCACTTCGAGGAGTGCATGAGCTGCGTGGAGACCTGCGAGAGCCTGGCCCAGGGCCCCGTGTGCAGGGACACCTGCTCGGAGGGCTGCCAGTGCGACGAGGGCTTCGCCCTGCGCGGCACCCGCTGCATCCCCCGCCGGGAGTGCGGCTGCAATTTCGAGGGCCGCCAGCTGGCCACCAACCAGACCTTCTGGATGGACATCTCCTGCCACTTCCTCTGCTACTGCAACGGCTCCGACAACAGCGTGTACTGCGAGAATGTCTCCTGCAAGGACGATGAGTACTGCCTGGAGGAGAACGGCCTCTACTACTGCCACGTCCGCACCGACGCCTCCTGCATCATCTCTGGCTACGGGCACTACCTGACTTTTGACGGCTACTCCTTCGACTTCCAGAGCAGCTGTGAGCTGGTGCTGGTCACCACCATCTCCCGGCCCAGGGTGGAGCGCTCGGACACATTCCCGGCGTTCACGGTCACGGCCAAGAACGAGGATCGGGACACCTCTCTGGCCCTGTGGGTGAAACAGGTCGAAGTGGAGGTCTTCAATTACAACATTGTCATCCACCGTGCTTATAAATACACCGTGCTGGTGAGTGCAGGGTCATTTCTGCCTGTGTGATGCCCAGACTGCAGAGCAATTCCCTAGACATGAGGCCTTATAGCTTTTCTGGGGGTCAGGAAGGTCGTGCTGCCAGGCACAGCTCATTTTGGTTGTAGAGGCGAGGTCAGCAGGGGCCTTTCTCTGGGAATGCCGAGCTGCCCTCATCTGTGTTCTTCTGTGGGAGCTCCCACCATCATTCCCACTCAGAGTGCTCCTCGTTTCCCTCCCTGCAGATCAACGACGAGCGTCTCTACCTGCCCCTGAAGCTGGGCCAGGGCAAAGTGAACATCTTTGCTTTCGGCTTCCACATCGTGGTCGAGACGGACTTCGGGCTGAAGGTGGTGTACGACTGGAAGACCTTCCTGTCTGTCACCATCCCACGGGGCTTCCAGAACCTCACCTACGGCCTCTGCGGCCGCTACAACGGCAACCCCGAGGACGACCTGGTGGCCGCGGGGGGGATGCCGGCCACCAGCATCGGCGACTTCGTGCAGAGCTGGGCCAAGCGTGACGCCTTCTGCCGCGTGGGCTGCGGCGACCGCTGCCCGGCCTGCGGCAAGGTGGAAGGCTTCTGGAAGCCCCAGCAGCTCTGCAGCCTCATCCCGAGCCAGAGTGGCGTCTTTGCCAAGTGCCACAGCAAGATCAACCCTGGCTTCTTCTACAAGAACTGCCTCTTTGACACCTGTGTGGATGGGGGGGCCATGCAGACAGCCTGCAGCTGGCTGCAGAACTACGCCAGCACGTGCCAAACGCAGGGCATCGCCATCACTGGCTGGAGGAACTTCACCTCGTGCTGTAAGTGCCACCCTTCTTTTCCTGGGGTGGCGGGGAGGGGGAGGCTGATAGCCCAGCAGCTGATTCCTCCCGTGGTTGCTGGGTGAGGTGGGTCAAGTCTGGGGCACTATATTCTCTTGGAGTTGGTACAGCAGGAGCAGGGATGGAAAAGGGGAAGCCTCAAGCTCCAAAGGCATCAGCCATCCCCTCACTGTTAAACAGGAATTATATTAGTCAGCCTCAAGGCCAGCGGTGCGTGTTTGCTCTAACGAAGCTGCAGCCCCTTGTCAATAAGCTGACAATGTGCTGTTCAATTAGGCTCCTGAGGATGGGGACTGCACGCCTCCCTGGCAGCCAATCTATCTGGCAAATCAGATGGGAAGCAATTGTCTTTGCTAACAAGACTGAAAATTAAATTTGTGTCGTTTTTCCCTCCTAACAAGCAAGCTTGTGGCTCAGAGGCCTCACTCTCACAGGGTGCTGAGGCCGCTGACCAGCACTGTGCGTGACAGGTCTGAATCGGTCCCCAGTGGGGAGCCAGGTTGGTTTTGTCCAGAGGGCTAATCTGTGTCTGTCCTGTGCTCTGGTCAGCTGTCAGCTGTCCCCCCAACAGCCACTACGAGAGCTGTGTGTCCCTGTGCCAGCCCCGCTGTGCTGCCATCCGCCTGAAGAGCGACTGCAGCCACTACTGCGTGGAGGGCTGCCAGTGTGACCCCGGCTATGTCCTCAATGGCAAGAGCTGCATCCTGCCCCACAACTGTGGCTGCTACTCCGATGGCAAGTACTACGAGGTACGAGGTTCTGCTCCCACCCTCTGGCTGATATTTGTGGGCAGAGTTTGAGCGGGGATGGCAGCCAGGCTGGCTTGGTAGCAGGGGTAGAGAGGAGAGGGATGTCCTTCCATGGTGTGCTGCATAGGGAGTCTTTTCTATCTAGAAAAATCATCATGCAGTTGTTAGGTGAAGGTGACCTGACTGTCAAGCACAGGAGGGAACTGATGCAGGCAGAATGGAGGAAAGGGTGTCTTTAATGAGCGCCAAAGTCCAGTACTGTATGATCACATTGTTCTACATATTCCACACATTTACCATTTCACATGAAATTTGCTTATTTGTAGCTACTGGATATCACTCAGGGCTTGATGTAGCAGAGTGCTGTGCTGATAGAGTTGCTCTTATCATAGTGGGTTATATTTTGTGTCAGTGAAACTGTTCTGTGTAAGATGTCTTTGCCAAGCCTCGCAGCCATAAGGAGCCAGCATTGGGGCATTGTCATATGGGGCTCCTTGCAGATGGGTTGGTGGCTGGCAGGGTGCAAGAAAGAGGCCAAGGAGGTATTTAGCACTGTGTACAAGAGGAGAGGGAGGTTGTGGTGGCAGTGCAAACGTGTGTGTGGGTAGCAGAGGTGTCGCCAAGGTAGGTGCAAGCTGCCAGCATGTTCTTTGCACCTTTAGCTCTGTCCTCGTTGCCTGCTCTTGCTTGCCCTGCGGCAGAGGGGCACAGACCTCGTCCCAAACACTGTCAGAGGCTGATGGGACAGCCAGTGACGGGTCCCTCTTTCAGCCCAAGCAGCTCTTCTGGAACGGGGACTGCACCCGGCGGTGCCGCTGCTTCCGGCGTAACCTGATCCAGTGCGACCCCCGGCACTGCAAGTCGGACGAGGAGTGTGCCCTGCGCAACGGCGTCCGCGGCTGCTTCAGCACCCGCAGCTCCTTCTGCCTGGCGGCCGGGGGCGGCGTCTTCCGCACCTTCGACGGCGCCTTCCTCCGCTTCCCCGCCAACTGCGCCTTCGTCCTCTCCACCATCTGCCAGAAGCTGCCCGACTTCTCCTTCCAGCTCATCATCAACTTCGACAAGTGGTCCTCTCCCAACCTCACCATCATCTCCCCCGTGTACTTCTACATCAACGAGGAGCAGATCCTCATCAGTGACAGGAATACTGTCAAGGTAAGGTCATGTCAGGAGTGTCTGACCCTCCGGAGCGATGCTGGGGAGGGAATACTGGATGGCACTTCAGACTGCATAATGGTCTCCACAAAGGCCCCAGACAACTGTCAGTGTTTTCACAGACGGATAGTGGGAAGCAGTTGTGGAACCATTTGCGTGGGGCCCACGCTCAGACCCATAGGCAGAGGATATGGGGGGGACATCAACTTCGTGTCTTGTCTCGCGCCAGGTGAACGGAAGCCACGTGAGCATACCCTTCGTCACGGGGCTTTCCACCAAGATCTTCAGCCAGGAGGGCTTCCTGGTCATCGACTCCAGCCCCGACATCCAGATCCGCTACAACGGCTTCAACGTCATCAAGGTGACCCTCGGGGAGCGGCTGCAGAACAAGGTGTGCGGCCTCTGCGGCAACTTCAACGGCGACCGCACCGACGACTACGCCACGCTGCGGGGGAAGCCGGCCGTCAGCAGCGTGGTGCTGGCACAGAGCTGGAAAACCAACGGCATGCAGAAGAGGTGAGTGGACAGACGGCCCCTTTTTCCCACCGGGTGGGAGCAGGGCTGTCCGTGACAGGACCCCTGTGATGTGTCCGGCGCCCACAGCTGCAACGAGCTGCAGTACTCGCAGTATGCCGCTTCCTGCGACAACGTCCAGATCCAGGAGCTGCAGAGTGACAGCTACTGCCTGAAGCTGACGGACATGAAAGGCTTCTTCCAGCCTTGCTACGGCCTCCTGGACCCACTGCCCTTTTATGAGTCCTGCTTTCTGGATGGCTGCTACAACCACAAGAAGGTCCAGCTGTGCGGCTCGCTGGCTGCCTACGGAGAGGCCTGCCGGACCTTCGGCATCCTGGGCACCGAGTGGATCGAGAAGGAGAATTGCTGTAAGAGAACCAGGGGCTGTGCAGGCTGAGGGGAGCCGTGTCCTGCTGGGGAGAGGAGCTGGAGGTGGCTGCCCTGTGGTCCGAGGGTAAAGGTTGTGTTTGTGCTGTGTCTTGTGCTGTTTAGCAGGAGTGGTGGAAGATCCCTGCGTGGGCGCCGACTGCCCCAACCGCACCTGTGAGCTGGACAACGGTGGGGAGCTGTGTGGCTGCATCGAGCCCCCGCCCTATGGGAACAGTGAGTCCTCTGCTCCTGGCCCTGTGGGAACAGTGAGTCCTCTGCTCCTGGCTGTGGGGTCAGTGCCGAGCTCCACCTTGGGCCATCGTGCCACCAGAGCTTTGGGAAGGGACGTGCCGAGGGCAGTGACCTCTACCAAGGCAGGTTTTCCTGGCTGTGCACAGTTCAGGATGGGAGAAGAGAGCAGGGAATAGGTTTTATGGGTTTTATGGGCATCTCTGGCTTGGGAGCAGCTTTGAGCAGCAGGGTTGTAGGATGGGCAGGGAGACAATAATCCCAGCCCGTTTCTGGTGGTGGGGAGGAGTGTCAGTGGGCCATTTGTGGTGATCTGAAGTTGTCTCATCTTCTCCTCTAGCCACCCACGACATCATTGATGCAGAGGTGACCTGCAAAGCTGCCCAAATGGAGGTGTCCATTTCAAAGTGCAAGCTGTTCCAGCTGGGCTTTGAGCGCGAGGGTGTGCGGGTCAACGACCGCCACTGCCCTGGCATCGAAGGGGAGGACTTCATCTCCTTCCAGATCAACAACACCAAAGGCAACTGTGGCAACCTGGTGCAGGTGAACCGGGACACAGGGCAGACAGGGCTGGGAGAGTGAGACAGTCCTCCACTGCAGCCCAGCTCAACGCCAGGGTCAGGGCAGGCCAATGCAAGCGATGCTTGGGAGGCACTTTCGTGGTCTGGGAGTCGAGGAGAACAGAGGAAGGTTTTGTAGAGTAAGGATGCTCCCTAGCAGTGGAGGGGCAGTGGAGCCCTTGGCTCATTTAGAGGTGTTCATTAGGAGCAGGGAAGCAGAGACAGCTGGAATTCAGCAGTGCCCTGTGTTCCTTCCGCAGTCCAACAGCACACACATAGTGTACAAGAACACGGTGTGGATCGAGAGCGCCAACAACACCGGCAACATCATCACCCGGGACAGGACCATCAACGTGGAGTTCTCCTGTGCCTATGAGCTGGACATCAAGATCTCCCTGGATTCAGTCGTGAGGCCCATGCTCAGGTAGGAGCAGGGCTCATTACCCAGATGGATGAGGCAGTGAGGGTTCTGAAGCAAGGCAGCAATTCTGGGGTTCACAGCCTTTGCTCTGTCTGAACCAGTATTTTTTGGTCATCGTTAGTGTGATCAACCTGACGGTGCCGACACAGGAAGGGAGCTTCACCACCAAGATGGCCCTGTACAAGAACTCGTCCTACAAGCACCCTTACAGGCAGGGCGAGGTGGTGCTCACCACCCGGGACGTGCTCTATGTGGGGGTCTTTGTCGTCGGGGCCGACTCCAACCACTTGATCCTGATGCTGAACAAGTGCTACGCGACCCCTTCACGGGACAGCAACGACAAACTGCGCTACTTCATCATCGAGGGAGGGTGAGTGGCCACGAGCCAGCACACCCTGATGGTTTTCATGGGGTCTGTTGGTGCTCAAAGGGTGGTGGCATCATTTGGAACAAGGACCTTTTGGCCAATGAGGTGGTTGATCAAAACCTGGAGAGGGTGAGGACAGTGTTTTTAGTGCAGGAGTTCATTTGTTTAGCACAGAGTAGCTTGTGACAGAGTACCAGATGCAGAGAGAAGCACATCCTTGTGCCAATGATGCTGTGGGCAATGCCCATCTGTAGGAGATGACGGAGTATGGATCATGGCACAGGCATTTTGGGAAATGGGAGCACAATGAAGTTGGAAATGCCAGAGAGGGGTTGCAGAGGCAGGGCATTACCCGTGTCAGAAAAGCCACGGCAGGATCTAAGCCCCTGTGGGACCTGGGGTGAGGGGCCTTACGGGGACAGGGACCCTCGAGGGAATGTCCCAGTCACAGGAGGGCCGTGGTGAGCACCAGTGCTTTGCACAGGTGCCAAAACATGAAGGACAACACCATTGGCATAGAGGAGAACGGGGTGTCCCTGACGTGTCGCTTCCACGTCACCGTCTTCAAGTTCATTGGGGACTACGACGAAGTTCACCTGCACTGCGCCGTGTCCCTCTGCGACTCGGAGAAGTACTCCTGCAAAATTGTGAGTGGGGACAGTGCAGAGGGGTGGCTGGCTTGATTTGAAGGGCTCTTCCAAACTGCAGTGAGCCCTGTTGATGTGGCATCACTGAGATGTAGCCCCGGGGATGAGATGGAGGGTTGAGTGTCCCTCTAGACACTGGGAGGAGATGCTCTGTCACAGGCAGGTCACCTCAGGACCTGTGCTCTCTGAGCCTGGCTGCAGGGTCCCTTTGGGAGCTGGGCCAGCTGGAGGGGTACAGAGAGGGCCCAGGCAGAGGCTGAGGGTGACAGAGGTGGCGTTTACCTCCAAACAGAACTGCCCTCAGCACACGAGGATGGCCAGCGCCTTCGCCGAGGAGTCCAAGGAGCAGATCCTCTCTGTGGGACCTATCAGGAGGAAACGTAAGTGTGTGACCCCAGGGAAGGCTGCATGGCTGTGTCTGCCATCCCAGTGTCAGGCAGCCAAGGATCAGGGCCTTGGGGTGTGGGAGCAACACTCAGGTGTCCCCCTTTGCTGTGTGTGCCCAGGCTCGGACTGGTGCGAGGACAACGGGGGCTGTGAGCAGATCTGCACGAGCCGGGCGGACGGACCTTTGTGCAGCTGTGTGACAGGGACACTGCAAGGGGACGGCAAGAGCTGCAGGGGCAAGTACTGGGGTCGGGGCAGGCACAGCAGGGGAAGTCCACCCCCAAACTGAGGGGCTGTGGAGGTGAGCAGGGTGGGGAAGGTGGCTGGAATGTGCAGCGTGTGGCTAACGGGGGATGTGGAGGGCAGGGAGCCAGATGTGTGCTGCTCCCAGCATCTGAGGGCTGTGAGGCCACTTCAGGCAGATTTTGGGAGGTAATGGTACCTGCATGGTGCAGGGCAGCGGCAGAGTAGAGTAGATGCCATGGGGGACCCAGCAATGAGGTCAGGCACCTGGGTGGGCACCAGACTGGGGTGATTTGAGGGGTACTCGAAGAGTTGAGGGGATTGCGTGTTGCATGTGTGCCAGGGCCCCAGCTCACGTGGTCCTTGTTGTGTTGGCAGCCTCCAGCTCTTCAGGGGAGCACCGTGCCCAAGTGACCCTCCTGGTGGCGGCCCAGCTGTGGCTGTGGCTGCGCTCAGCTCTGCAGCGCCTGACCTCATAGGTGCGGCCCCGCCGCCCAGCCAAAAACTGTTCTCGCGTCAGCCTGAGTCTTTGTAGGGTAGGAGACAGCCCCCCCGCAGTGGCCACGCTGCTGCCAGCCCGGCTGTGCTGCGAGGAGGCCAGAGGGACGTGACCTGGAGAGAGATCAGACGTGGACCCGGATGTGGAGGTGACACGCGGCCGGCGCAGCGGCAGGGCAGAGCTGGATGCTCACCAGCAGCGATGTAGGACTGTGGTTTGGGGTTTTTTTGCAGCTTTCCATCACTGATGTGGACTCGAGGAGAGGTTTGCAGCTTTTCCCCAGGCTTTCCCTGGTAGTGTGCACTGTAGGGGGCCCACACCTCTGTCGGTCATGTGGGACAGGACGGAGCGCGCGCTGTCCCCTCGCGTGGACAGCTGTGGGTCTTCTCCACGGTCCTTGGGAGCTGCCACCAGGGTCTTATGAGCTCATGAACTTGGCCAGAGGTAGGTGCTGGGGCACAGGTCATGGCCAGAGCCGTGCATTGTCATCACTGGATGTTGTGACGCCTTGGGACCATGTCACCCTCTGACTCTCCAGTGCTGAGCAGTGTGTCAGGGAGCCAAACTCATCCACAGGGATCTGGAAGTCCTGGTATTGTGCTGTGGTGACGACAAACCAGTCCCAGTATTTGGAAAGAGGTGCTTTCTGGTGGGCAGGAAAAGAGCAGGAGAAAGAAGGGATGGAATTCCCTGCCGTGTTTGCGTGGTGCGCAAGGGTTGAGGGTCAGGGCAGGGTTGGGGTCTGCGGGCACAGGGCAGTGTTGGGGTGCCCTGTGGAAGAGTGGGGAGCAGCCTTGGGGTGCTGGTGGGTGTGGGGGGGCTGTCTGTGTTGGTGTCTTGTCTTGTGTTTGTACTCTGTGAAACGGCTGCGTGGGAATAAAAAGTGTTGTAATCCTTCGTAAAGCACCGTGGTCCTGTGTGAGGGGGGTGAGGGTGGGGAGCTGGGGCTGGAAGGACTCCAAGGCTGGAAAGAGTCCCTGGAAGGGATGGGGAGGGAGTTTTGGGGTGCCAGGAAGGGGCTGTGTATGGTGCACACCAGAGCTGAGGCGTTGGGGCTGGAGTGTGGGTCTGGCAGGTTGCCATGAGATGGGCTTTGCCCACCCTCTCCATGTCTGCTCCCTGCCTCCGTGCCCTCTCCCCATCCCTCTGGATCTCCCTCTTTGCTCTGCAAGTCTCCTGGCTCTCTCTTCACTTTACCTCTCTTTTCCCTGCCCGTATCTCCTGCCCTTTATCTTGGCTTAATTAACGAGCTCTGTGGTGAAGGATGACAGGAGTGTGGGTGTGCCTGTGCCTGAGGCAGCTGGCTTTGGTGCCCGAGGGCCTGTGTTTTGCACCCTGGAGAGGTTCCCCTGGGCACTGGGCGCAGCTGATGGTGCTGGCAGGCTCCTGGTGGGGACGGTGGGTGAGCAGGTAGGTAACCAGGTCATTTGGTAACAAAGTGGTGTGGTGGGGAGCAGGGCAGGGGGCTTATGGTGATGTTCATGGTTTGTTTTGGTCTTTATAGGCTTTAACAGACTGTCCAAACAGCGACGGAGAGCACCCGACTGTGGGGGTCACACTGGCCACAGCCCTGACTCAGACCTTCGTGGGACTGAATTATCGTGGAATCATGCAACAGTCGGGGTTGGAAAAGGCCTTGAAGATCATCCAGTTCCACCCCTGCCACTATCCCAGGTTGCTCCAAACCCTGTCCAAGCTGGCCTTGGACACTTCCAGGGATGGGGCAGCCATAGCTTCTCTGGGAATTCCATCCCAGCCCCTCACCGCCATCACAGCCAAGAATCCCTTCCCAAAAATCCCATCTAACCCTGTCAACTTTACCCTGAAGCAGAGCTGGGCTTTGTTCCTTGAAATCCAGATTAGTCTGTAAAACCAGTCTTTGGATGTCAAACTGTCTTTTATCTTAAGCTCTTTAGGTTGTAATTTAATCTTTCAAAACCAACCAACTAATCATAGACAGAAGCATAATTAGCAATTGTCCTATGACCCAGGGTAAATCTAAACATAGTGGCCCCATTGGGATGCTGTAAATCTGACTTCAAGACTTTCAAATACTACATCTGTGTTTAAAAAGAAAAAAAAAATTAGAGAAAAGACCACCAAATCAATGTTTTAGGTATGGTTTTTTTGGCAGACTTTTATTGTCACTCTAATTTAGGCCAAGTTTATTAAAGACTAATTATTCACCTGTGTATTGCTGATGATTAAAACCTAACCCTGGGTGCTGTTTGCTGTTAATGATTGTCAGTCCAATAAAGCCTGGTTTGAAGTTTCAAAGTGTGTCGGCATCTTTTAAATATATCCCCAAATCTGCAGCTGCAGAAGGTAAAGGTGTGTATGGTGAAATAAACGTGAGCCACTTTTTAACAAAATTAACCGATTTAATAACGTGGCCAACTTAGGGAGCAACGAGAAGGGAGTAGCCCTTCTCCTCACTAAGGCAGAGGTCCTACCCCTGCAGCTGACCACCACAGGAAAAAGGGCGAGGTAGTGTCTTGATGCCTCCCTTTTATACCCCAACCAACTTTTCCCATTGGTCTTCCCTCAAGTCCATTGCCCATTGGCCTATTTTTCCCGCCACTAGGCTCCAGATTGGCTCGTGTCTAGGGTCCGCCTTCTGCCTCATGGATCGTCGAGTCATTGGTTGTCACCATGGCCTTGCCTCAACAAGTGATTGGTCCTTAGTGTTGTCAATCTAGAGGGGTTACAGGCCTTCCCCCCCTTTNTAGAGGGGTTCCTTCCCCCCCTTTCCTTCTGTTGCTTTTTTAGCGCCACCTCCCGTACACCCACCCTCGTTGTATCCGCCTTTCCAATCCAAACCGCACAACCCAAACTGAGAAAATCTGAACTGTAACCCGTACAACCCGAACCGAGAAAATCCGAAATCTAACCCGTACAACCCGAACCGAAAAGAAATGGAACTTGAACACGTACAACCCGAACCGAAAAGAAATCATTTATAACGTATGGGGCAGAGGGACACAAAGATTCAGCCAGAAGAGATGGAGAGTTTTTTTCTCCTCCAAATACATAGGAATTTCATCATTCCCAGATCAAACTGGCCACAGGAGGAGCAGACAACCAAGAGAGGGCCAGGGAGCTTGTCAGGAACAACTCATGACGATGGCACTGTGGAAAGCAGGCAGTGGATGCAGGACAGAGGAAATGAATCCAGGGATGAAATGGGATGAAATGTAACAGACTTTGGGACACAAGCTCAGGTTCAAGCCCTGGTGACAGCGCCGGGGTCACCACAAGTGACATCCAGTGACCACCCCTGCTAACTGGGTCAACTTAAGGAACACAAATGATCTAGAGTAGCCCCAAAAGTTAATTGGTTGACCTCCAGGAAGTCCAAAAATTACCATAAGTAATCCCAAAGTGCTCTGGAGAAAGTTTGATCTCAAGTAACCCCAAATTTGTAATTAGTTGGGGTTACTTGAGGTCAAACTTCTTTGCTCTAGAGAAATTTCGGGTTACTTAAGGTCAACAATTAAAATTTGGGG
>WBMZ01000803.1:0-20772 GCA_013400975.1 Atrichornis clamosus
GGGGGTCGGGGGTGTGAAGGGGCAATGGGAGGGGTCTGGGGGTCCTGCTCACCCTCCGGCTCCCTCCTCCTCCTCACGGAAGCCGTGGCCCAGGAGATAATCCCGCAGGAATCGCTCCCCAGGCTCCAGCGCCGGGTCCGACCAGAACCTCTGCAGGGGCTCCTGGGGGGCACAGGGGCTGCTCAGGGGGGGTTCAGGGCTGGGGGTCGCCCCCTGGGACCCACCCCATGGCTCGACCCCTCACCAGGTCCTGCAGCGGCTCCGGGGGGGCCTCGCCCTGGCCCCGCAGCCAGCGCAGGTACTGCTCCTCCTCCTCATCCTGCAGGAAAACGGCGTCAGAGTGGGACCCCCAAATACCCCCTGCTGCATCCCTGGGACCCCCAAACATCCCCAGAACCACCCGAACATCCTCAGGCCCCCACAAGTTCCCCAGGATCCCCAGACCCCCAGCGACTCCCCAAGCCACCCCAGGACTCTCTAAACCTCTCTGGGACTCCCTGAACCTCCACAAGTCCAACAGACTCCTCGAGACCCTCCCCAGACCCCCAGGACTCCGAGTCCCTCCAAACCTCCCCAAATTCCCCAAGCCCCTCCCAACCCTCCTGGCTCCCCAGGACCCTCAACCCCTCTTCCCCAGGTCCCTACTAAAACCCCCAGGACGCCCAAACCCTCCAGCTTCCCCTCACCTTCTCCTCCTGGGATCGGATCCGGGGCTGGAGCAGAGCCCCTCCCTCCTCCTCCTCCTCATCACTGTCGGCCACAAAGGCTCGGAAACTGCAAGTGGTGGGGGGTCCAGGATCACCCCCTGGTGCCAAGCACCCTCCCCCAAAATCCCACAGCCCCCCGTGAACCCCCAAACCTCGCAGTCCCCTCACCTCTCCTTCAGCGCCCGCTGCTCCTCTGCGTAACTCTGGGAGGCTTCGACCTGCGGGGAAAAGGGGAGAACAGATTTGGGGGCTCATGGGGGTTTCACAGGGATTTGGGGGGTCACACAGACTCCTCACCCACCTTCCTCCGCTTGGCTGCTGCCTCTTCATCCTCCTCATCCTCCTCATCCACATATTTGCTGTTGGGGGGGAAGGTCAGGGAGCCCTGGGAGGGCTCAGAAACCCCCAAAATTCCCCCCATCGCCCCCCAAAAATGTTCCCTCCTCACCCTTCCTTCTCTAGCACCACCTTCCTCTCGTAATCCTTCAGGAACATGGGCTTCGCTGGACGCTCTTCCTTTTCTTCCTCTTCCTCATCCTCTTCATCCCCGGATTCTGAGGACGGGATAAAATTTGGGGCCCCCGCGGGCTTTGGGGCCCCCCCCGGGATTTACGGCCCCCACGGTACCTTCCCGGGTATAGAATGTGGTGTCTTCCCGGTAAATCCGGGGGTCCCGGGTCTTCAGCAGTGCCAGGGTCCGGTAGAACTCCCGCTCCTGCCGGGGGTCCAGGGCCTGGGGAGGGAGGGGATGGGCGGGACGTCGGGGGGCGTCCGGGAGTTCGGGGGGACCCCAGGATCCCCCATTCTCCCCTAACTCACCACGTCGTCCCCGCTGGACTCGGAGCTGTCGCTGTCGCTGTCCCCGCTGTCCCCATTGTCCCCATAACGGTCTCGCACTGCCGGGGGGACACCGCGACCCCTCAGCAGCGCGGGGGGAACACGAGGAAGCCCTGGCCCGGAGCTGGCTCCCCCCGGATCCCGATTCTTCCCCAGATCTCTTTTGTAACCCGGTTCGCCCCCGCGATCCCCGGATCCCTACAGATTCCCGGTTTCCCCCCAATCCTCGGTTCTCCGTCTCGGTTGCCACCGTTTCCGATCTCATTCCCGATCCGGTTCCCGGTTTCCCCAGTACCATTCCCCCCTATTTCCTCCCGTTCCCGGTGTCTGACGGTCGGTACCGCCCGCTCCCACTCCCATCTCCCCCGTTTCCCCCCGTTCCCGGTGTCTCACGGCGCTGCAGCTCCTCTCGCCGCCGGTAGCGCCCGTAGCGCTCCGCGAACGCCGCGTTCACGCGAAGCCCCGGCTCCGCCATGGCCGCCCACCTGACCGAGGGCACTTCCGGATCCGCCTCCACGTGACAATAATACCGCGCCCCTTTTCCGCTTTCTCAGCCCCTCCCCTTCCTGCTCTTAAACGGGCAACGGCTCCTAAATGAGCTGGTGTGCCCCACTGCTTCTCTTTGCACCCCCAAACCTCCCCGATCCCCCCTCCCCACCGCCCCTCTCACCCCGAGACCCCTAAACTGGAGTCGAGATCCCCCCACGCTGCTCCCACTCCTCCCAGCCCCCCAACCAGACCAGTAGGACCAGTGGTCTCAGCTCCATCTTTATTGGGGAAGAGGAGGGGGGTGGGCGCGGAGGGTGGGGGGTCCATGGGGATCTGGGGGTCCATAGGAGCCCCCCTTTAGCTGGTGCGGAGCTGGTAATCTGCAAGGGAGAGAGAGGAGGTGAGGAGGGTGTTCCTGCCCTGGGGGTCCCGAGGGTATTCGGGGGTCCCGGGGTGGGGATCCCGGAGCTCCCGACTCACCCCCGCTCTGGGTGATGTAGCGCACCCAGGGCAGCGCCTGGTACCCGCTTTTCTCGATGATCTTCATGTACCGCACCTGGGGGACACGTGGGGAATGACTCCCCCCGGGCACCCTGATACCCCCTGGGCACCCCAACATTCCCCCGGGCATCCAAACACCCCCCTGGGCATCCCGACACCCCTCCATCCTCTCCCCAAAATCGCCAGTGTCCCCCTATCCTGTCTCCAAACCCCCTGGGGACCCCACTTCCCCTCCCCATCCTCTACCCAAACCCCCCAGGACCCCCTCCCAGTGACCCCAAACCCCCCCGGGGACCCCTCTTGGTTACCCGAACCTCCCCGGGCCCCCTCCCCGGCCTTCCCGAGGCACCTGGATGCCTGAGACGGTGAAATAGGGGATCTCAAAGCGGACAGCAATGGGCGGCCGCCCCTCCTCCTCCTCCTTCTCCACACTCGGCAGCCCGAAGTGGGCGCGCATCAGGTGCTCCTTCCCCCCCTGCGACCCCGCACAGGCACGTGGGGATCCCCGCTGCCACCCCCAAACGGGGGGGGAACATGGGGGACCCTCCAGAATGGGGAACAGGGGGTGAGGGACATGTGGGACATCCCAGAATGGGGTGCAGGGGTTGGAGGACATGTGGGCACCCCCCTAAATGGGGTACATGGTTTGGGGGACATGTGGGGACCCCCGGGCCAGGCTCCTCACCGGGAAGGACTTGATGCTCCAGATGACCACGTTCCGCTCCGGGAGGTACCGCGCCGACCCCACTGTGGTCTTGAATTTGGGGGAGTCGGCGTCACTGGGCACCGGCACCATGATCTCCACCCCGTTGGCCACTGACTGCTTCTTAAACTGGCCCTTGGCCTGGGGGGACACACATGAGGGGGGTGTCGGGGCTGGTTGGGGGTCCCCGAGGGGTGGGGGGCCCTCGGGCTCACCTTGACCATGATCTCCACACGGCTGTGGGAGAACTTCTCGATGATGGACTCGATCCAGATGAGCGGCTTCACCTGAGAAGGGGCACAGGGGTCACCCCTGGGGTTCGCTGGGGATTCCTCATGTCCCCCATGTGTACCCACCACCCCAGGAGGAGTCCTGGCCACATGGACAGAGATGCTGGACACACAGAGGGGGTGCTGGACACATGGAGAGGGGTCCCAGCCCCATGGAAAATGGTCCCAGACCCACAGATGGGGATCCCAACCCCAGGTGGGGGTCCCAGACCCGCAGCCTGGGGTCGCCTGTGTCCCCACCTGGGTGTGCAGGCGGTAGGACATGAGCTCGAAGTCCCCGTCGGGCGGGATGAAGGAGATGGTGCGGTCGTTGTCAAAGCGGGACAGACGGACACACTGGTGGAACTTCACATCCTCCAGCTCCACCGACTTGTTCTTTCCCCCTGGAAGGGAGCAGAGGGTTCAAGGGGGGCACAGGGACAGGGACGAGCCCCCCACCCGCAGCACTCACGGCCCGTCAGCTCGAAGAGGACGCGGTCGTTGAGGCCCAGGCGCAGCTCCGGCATTCCCGAGAGGAAAACCTTCAGCTTGATGGTGCCCACGACCTCGCTCAGCACCACGCTGCCATTGGCGCTCACCTGTGGGCACAGCTCGGCTCAGAACCAACTCCAGAACCAGCACCAGCTCCATCCTCATCATCAGCCCCATCCTTGTCCCTGTCCTCATTGCCAACCCCATCACTATCTTCATCCCCATCACATCCTGATCTTCATCCACATCCTCACGATCATCCCAATCCCGTTCTCCATCCTCATGCTCGTCCCACCCCAATCTTCATCCCTATCCCCACAATCACCTTCATCCTCAACCCCGCCACTGTCGCCATTTTCATCCCCATCCCACCCCAATTCCCAACCCACCTTGGCCCCCCGTGCCCCCCTCACCAGCAGGTTCACCGACTCGATGACGTCAATGAACACCTCGTTCTTCTTGTACCGGATGCCCTCGGAGCGCCAGGACACCGCGTTGGTCACCGTGGTGGGGACGCGCGACTTCCCCGTGTCCAGCTTGTTGCCCTCCTGGGTGATGTACCTGCGGTGGGGAGGGGGTGAGGGGGTTTTGGGGATCCCAGCACCCCCTGGGCCCCTCCCCACACTCACTCCTGCAGGATCTTGCTGTCTGTGGTCTGCGGGAACCCGAAATCCATCAGCTCGTCCAGTAGCTCGTAGACAATGACGAAGTTGTCACGGATGCTCTCCTCCTCCAGCTCCTTGAAGTACTCACAGAACACCTGGGGGGGCACCCGGTGCCTCTGTCACCCTTCCTGGGAGGGGAGACCCCAAATTAGGGTGACACTCACCCCACAACCCCTCCCCAGGACCCCCAACTCACCTCCACCACCTTGTAGAGGAAGGAGAAGACCAAGGATGCGTTCCCATTCTTCTTGGTGGTGGCCACCACTGCGAGGGGTTAAGGAAAAGGGGGGCACTGGGGGGTCCCTGCGGCTGTGGGGGGTCCTGGGAGGGTGCAGGGAGGATCCCGGAAGGATACAGTACAGGTTGGCGTGTTTGATCCAGAGGAAGTGGACATGGCCGTGCGTCAGGACGGGGGTGAGGGTCCCCTCCTCCTCCCGCTGCAGCAGGACCCCCATGAAGTGCTCAATCTCCCCCAGCCCCACATCCCCCTTGTAGTTGCGGCTGATCAGTGGCTGTGGGGTGATGGGGGGGTCAGAAGTGAGGGACACCCCCCAAACCACTCACCCCACTTCGGGGTCACGGGGTCACCACAACTGACCTTGGTTGACCTTCAGGGGCAGAGGGGACAGCGGGGTGTCCCCCACCCCGGACACCTGGGTGCCCCCGAGGGGGTTTGGGGTCGCCATGGCGGGGTGGGGGGGTCACAAGTGGGGGACCCCCCCAATCCCCGGGGTCACGGGGGTCACCGCCACTGACCTTGGCTGACCTTCAAGGGCAGAGGGGACAGCGGGGTGTCCCCCGGAGGTGTTTGGGGTAGTCACGGGGGTCTCACCTTCCCCTTGAGGTCCAGGATGAAGAGGGCGGAGGCGGCCATGGCGCCCGCGCGGCACCGTCACCTCCGGCACCGTCACCTGCCCAGGTGAGCGGCTGCGCCCACGGGCGCGTGGGGCCTTAAAGGGGACGGCCCAGCCCCACCGCCCCCTCGGCGGGGGTCCCACCACGGCGCTCGGGGGGACCCCTAGGCTCGGCCACTGCACGGGGGCTCCAACCACCTCCAGCCCAACCTCATGGTCTTGCAGCGGGGAGGGGGGACGTGGGGTGGGACCCCGATATGGTTCAAAGCGGGTGTATTTAGGACCCCTGGATACCCGAGTGCCCCACCCTGGGGGTCTTTGCACCCCCAAATCCCCCACCTTGGGGGATCCCCGCAGCCACTGACCTCTGTATCTCCAACCCGGGGGGTCACTGCACCCCCAGACCCCCAGATGTCCCCTCCTGAGGGGTCTCTGCACCCCCCGACCACCAGATTCCCTACCCTGGGTGGTCTCTGCACTCCCAAACCCCCGGATCCTCCATGGGGAGTTCCTGTTCCCCCGGATCCCTCACTCTGGGTGGTCCCCGCACCCCGGTGCCCCCAGACTCTCCCCGGGGGGTCCCGGTACCGCCGGATCCCCGACTTCGGAGGGTTCCCGCACCCACAAACCCCCGGACCTTCCCGGGGGGGCCCTGTACCCCCGGACCCCCACCCTGGAGAATTTCAGCATCTCCAGATCCCCAGATTCCCCTTCCCTCATCCCCCCGTCCCCCGGGAGCCGCGGGCGGGGCGGGACGGCTCCGAGCCCGGCCCCGGGGGCGGGTCGGGGCTGGGGGCCGGTGGTCGGGGCCGGGCCCGGAGCCGCCCCGCCCGCAGCTACAGCCAGGGGGTACCGGGGGGGTCCGGGGGGTCCAGGGAGTACGGAGGATATTGGGGGGTCGGGGGATAACGGGGAAGCGGCGGAGGAGCCGCCCGGAGCCGCCGCCGCCATGGACCGACCCACGGGCAGGAGGGACCCGGACGGTGACTACGGTACCGAGCATCTCCCACTCCCCCCGGGGCTCCCCCAGAGCCCCCGGATTTGGGGACGCCACCCCCAGGCAGCCCCCGGGTTTGGGAACTCCCAGATTTTGGGCGCCCTCACGGTTTTGGGGACCCACCGGCTCGGGGCTCCTCGGGTTTAGGGACCCCTGGGCGTAAGAAACCCCAAGTTCGGGGACCCGCAGGGGTTGTAGACCCCCCTCAGGCTTGGGGGATCCCCTGGTTTCGGGACCCCCAAGTTTGAGAACCCCCAAGTTTGAGGACCCCCAGGTTCAGGGACCCCCGCGTTGGGAACCCCTGAGCTTGGGAACCCCCTGTCTAGACCCTGGAACACCCCCAAGGAAGCTGCAGGGGCGGGGACTTCTCATGTTTTGGGGGCCTGCGGGGGCTGGGGGGCGCCTCGGAGCTGTACCGGGGGGCTCGGGGTCGGGCCGGAGCCGCTGCCCCCGCCGGGGGGTCCTGGAGGGTCCTGGGGGGTGTCCTCGGTCCCAGGGGGCTGCTCCGACACAGGACAGGGGGACACGGGAGGCAGCGCCGGGACCCCTCCCCGGAGGGCCCGCGACCCAAGCGGCCCCCGGAGCCCCCCAACACGCGGGGCCGGGGCGGGACCCACCGCGTCTCCCCGTTTTCCCCGGGCGGGGGTCCCCCCGGCCCGGCCTTTGTTCCCTTTGCGCGGGGGGGGGACCCGCAGCCCTGACATCACCGGCGGCCTATGGGCGCCGGGATTCCGCCGCTATTCCCGGTGATTTATTTACCCAAATATAACCGGGGCGGGGTGGAACGGGCGTCATCGGAGGGGGCAGCCCAGCCCGGGCGAGCCCTTTCCCGGTTGGAACCGAACATTTCCCGCCCGTTCCCAACCATTGGGATCGGTTTGGCGGGCCCGGACCGCGCCCCGGCGCTTCCCGGTGCCGAAGCCGGTGTCCCCCGGTGCCGGAGTCCCTCGGTCCCCCACGGGACCGGAGTTTCCCCCGGTTCCCCCGGTGCCGGAGCCCGTTCCCCCCATTGTCCCCCGGTGCCGGTGCCGGAGCCCGCCGAAGCCGGTGCTCTCCGGGGCGGGGTTCGGGCCACGTTTGCGCCCCGGAGGGCGGATTTTGGGGGGCCGTGACGGAGGCGGGGTCGGCTCAGTCCAGCCCAACCCAACCCAGCCCAGCCCGGCCCGGCCCGGACGGGGACGGCGGAGGGTCCGGGGGCTCCGGGCACTCGCCGGGATGGGGGGACACGGGGACAACTACTACGGCAAACACGGTAACGGGGGTGGGGAGCGGGGGGGAGCACCTCTGGGGGTTCAGCAGCGTGGCCGGGGCTCGGGGACACCTTTGGAGGTTCACCCAGAGTCGGGGGCTCCGTCCGAGGTTCCCCGCCGGTCGGGGGCACCGCCCACCGTGGGTTGGGGGCACTTTTGGGGGTCCACCGCGGTTTGGGGGCACCTTTGGGGGTTGCTCACGGGTCTGGGCCCCCCCAGCCCCTCGACTCGGCGCGGAAGGAGTCAAACGGCCGCAGAGAAAGGCGGAAAAACAAACCCGAAATGGGCGGAAAACGGAGGAGAAAAGGCAAAGCAAAGCGAAAGCAAAAGCGACCGCACCCCGGACAAGGGGGGGCCGCGGTTTTGGGGGGCTGGGGAGGGGTGCGCGGTTTTGGGGGGCTGAGGGGGACGCGGTTTTGGGGGACCGCCCTCCCCGACAGCCGCAGAACCGGCCCGACGGCCGCGGTCGGATCCAGCGCCGGGACAAACCGGCTCCGGCGGTTCTGGGGCGTCACCGCGGCGCCGGCAGCCCCAGGATCGGCGGTCCGGGGTCCCTGGATCGCTCCTGGTTCTGACCCCCCTGGACGACTGCTTGGAGAGGAGGAATCGGCCGGGGCTGGAAAGGGAAGCGAAGGGAACTGTTTCGCCCCCAAAATATCCCAAAGTAAACGTGTCCCCAGCACGGGGCTGTTGTGACCCCCACAAAAACCAGACGTGTCCCTGTCGCGGGGCTGCTCCGAGCCCCGCCAAAGACGCCGCAAACCCCCGGCCCCCCCGGCCCTGGGCCGCTCCCACGCTGGCTCAATTCCCACCCTAAAAATAAAGTGGAGCAGCGGGACGGCGCCGGGGGGGGGCCGCAGCGGGGGCCGGGGGACGAGGCTGCTCCGGGGCTCCGCAGGTCCCCCCGGTGACCCCTGGGTGTCCCCCCCACCCCGGTATCGCCACCCCCAGTCCCGCTCTGCTCCCGTGGCTCTTTGGTGCTCCATGGAATTTCGGGTCTCTCCGGTATTTGCATGGGATTTTGCGTCCTTCTTGCCACCGCTTGGGGACATTTTTGGGCAGAACTACCTGTGGAAATGGGTTTTCCAAGGGAATGGTTGTTTCCAAGCCCAGGAAGTGGATCCATGGTAGTAGGGAATGGGCATCTGGAGACGATTTTCCTCCTGATTCTGCTTATCCCGAGGATGTTCTTGGAAGCATTCGGCTCCCTCCGCTCTGCTCACTGCGTGCTGTGGGGCGAGGAGGATGAGGAGCTTCTTCCTCCTGTCCCAGCCATTCCCCATTCCCGTTCCTCTTCCTCTCTGCAGGAACGCCGCAGAAGTACGACCCGACTTTTAAGGGTCCCATCTATGACAGGTAAGAAGAGCCCCCGGTGTGCCCACAAATCTGGTGTCCCCAAATCCAGTGTCCCAAATCAGGGTCCTTAAATCCAGTGTCTCCAAATCCAGCTTCCCCAAATCCATGGCCCCCAATCTGTGGTCCCCAACCTTCCTCTCCCCACTGGCAGGGGCTGCACTGACATCGTCTGCTGCGTCCTGCTGGTGGTGGCCATCGTGGGCTATGTGGTGGTCGGCGTTGTGGGTACGTGTTGGGGGCTCAGGAGGGTCCTGCTCACCTGGAGGGGCCAGGTGGGACTCCATGGGGTCTGGGGGCTGTGTGGAGGGGGTGACCACAGCATCTTCGTCATCCTGTGCCCCCCAGCCTGGACCCATGGGGACCCCCGGAAGGTGATCCACCCCACGGACAGCCGCGGGCAGTTCTGCGGGCAGCAGGGGACCCCCAATGAGTGAGTGCCAGATGTGCCACCGGAGAGACCCCAAATTCCTCAGGGTTGTGGTGGGGTTTCCCCAAACTGGGCAGTTTTGGTTTGTTTTGCAGGAAAAAACCTTTCCTTTTTTACTTTGACATCGTCAAGTGCGCGAGCCCTCTGGTGCTGCTGGAATTCCAGTGTCCGACCACGCAGGTACGGCCTGGCCCCTCTGGATCCCAGCATTCCCCAAATTTCCCACAAAATCCGTGCTGTCGCCTGCAGCCCCGCCATGTCCTCCGCCCATCCAGATCTGCGTCAGCAAATGTCCTGACCGGTACATGACATACCTGACTGCCTATGGAAACCCTGGCTCGCTGGAATACTACCGGAATTTCTGCACCCCTGAGTTCAAGAACTCTCGGAAGGTGGGTTGTGGTGTTGCCATTCCCTTGCCATGAGGTGATTCCTGCCCACAGTGCTGATGTCCAGTTTGCTGTCCCCATCCAGGCTCCCATCGAGGTGCTGAAGGACAAGGAGTGTCCGGCCATGCTCATTCCCAGCACCCCACGTACGTCCGGAATTAGCAAGGAACTCGTTAATGATTCACTTGCTTCCGTCGGGATTTTTTGGAGGCTCCTGTTTGGGGGTTCTGGGGAACCCGTGGGGGTTTGGGACTCTGGGGAGGGGCTTCAGGCTGGATTTCCTGGCTGAGTTGCCCCCTCCTCTGTCTTGCCAGTGGCACGGAGATGCTTCCCAGCCATCCAGGCCAAGAAGGGTGTCATCATGGTGGGCAACGAGACCACCTACGACGATGGCCGCGGGCGCCGCAGGAACGTCACCGAGCTGCTGGAAGGGGCCAAGTGAGTCCTGGGCCCTGCCTCTCATTAAGAACTGCTTCATTAGCGCTTCTTCGCCCAGATGAGATGTCTGGTGTTTGCCAGAAATCCTGCACTGAAATCCCGTGTTGGAAACGGGAGTGGAAGGGGGCAAAGGGGACATAGTGCTGCTCCATCGGCATTTCCCATTTCCTTGCAGAAAAGCCAACGTGGTGCTGGAGACCCGACAGTTGGCCATGAAGATCTTCGAGGATTACACGGTGTCCTGGTACTGGATCATCATGTGAGCAGGGGCCGAGCGCTGTGTCATTACACTCCCTTCCCGGAGCCAGAGCCGGGCTGGAGCCACGGGCTTGGTGCTGCACACAGACGGGGCAAAACTCAGGGATTTCCAGTATTTTATGGTTCTTGCTTCTGGCTTTCCCATAATTTCCATCAAACAAAATGCAAGGAGCGATGTCACTCCCATCCTTCTCAGGCTCCATCCCTGCCGCGGTTCCCACATCTGAGGGATGTTGAGGAGCAGCGGGAGGGTGGTAACACGTGGGTGCCTTCCTCCTGCAGAGGCCTCGTCATTGCCATGGTGGCCAGCCTGATCTTCATTGTCCTGCTCCGCTTCCTGGCCGGGATCATGGTCTGGGTGATGATCGTGATGGTGATCCTGGTGCTGGGATATGGTGAGATGTCTTCTCCCTTTCACCTGGCAGCATCCAGCTCCATTTTTCCATGCAAATAGGATAATTTTCTGCTTTTCACCACAGGAATCTTCCACTGTTACATGGAATATGCAAAATTAAAAGGGGAAGCGGGATCGGACGTGTCCCTGACAGACCTGGGCTTTCAGACTGACCTCCGTGTCTACCTCCACCTGCGGCAGACATGGTTGGCATTCCGTAAGTCTCCATCCTCCTCCGGAATTGGGATGGGACCCGGGGGATGCGCCCCTTTGAGGGGCAGGGCATGGGAAGTGGGGTCACAGAGGGTTTTTGGGGTGCTCTCCTGTGAAGAAGGGACTTCGCTGGGTGCCCAGCCATGGGGTGGGTGCTGTGTCTCCACATGAGCCGCGATGCCAGATGTTCCCAGGAGGAGCGTTCGGTGCTGTGGGGCATTCCCGTGGGAAGGCAAAGGAGGCCCTCATGCTGCCCAGGGCTTCCCTTCCCCTCCCAGTGATCATCCTGTGCGTGGTGGAGCTGGTGATCATCCTGCTGCTCATCTTCCTGCGCAAGAGGATCCTCATCGCCATCGCGCTCATCAAGGAGGCCAGCAGGTCCGGCTGTCCCTGTGGCTGCTGTCACCCGTCTCTCCGGGGTTTAAGTGGGATTTAACCAGGATTTTAACTGGGGTTTAACCATCTTCTTGCAGGGCCGTGGGTCATGTCATGTCATCGCTGCTGTTCCCCTTGTGCACCTTCTTCCTGCTGTGCCTCTGCATTGCCTACTGGGCCAGCACTGCCGTGTATCCTTTCCTCTTCCTCTTTCTTCATCCCACTTCCCTGGGAAGGAAGCTGCCCAGAAGTCCAAGGTCTCCCTGGGCACAAAACAGGATCTGTTTGTGGATTCACCTGAAATCTCTGAGTTTTAACCCAAAACAAACCCTGGGGTGGAAGAGCGACCACGGGAGCTTGGGGAGAGCAGAGCAGAGCCTGGTTTGGATTTAGGGTTGGGTTTGGAGAACAGCCTCTCCTTAATGGTCATCCACAGCTTCCTGTCCACCTCCAATGAGGCCGTTTACAAGGTGTTTAATGAGTCCACGTGCCCGTTTTCTGGGCAGACCTGCAAGCCCGAGGTGAGGATGTTGGGAAACTCAAAACCTGTTGGAGATGAGAATCTTTATTGTGTGAGAAATTCCTGGAGCCTGCGGGCTCTTCCCAGTGGAATTCCACCTTTCTGAGCTCAGCTACGTCGGGCCGTTCGTTCCCTTGAGCCATCACGTGCCCAGAGCTGACTTCAGTCTGAGCAAATGCTTCTGGAAAATTAAGTGGCATAATGACATCTCTGTACCTCGGAGTCGCTCTGGGCTCACCAGCAGTGTCCTCTGTCCTCTACAGACCTTCAACACCAGCAACATCACCAAGCTGTGCCCCGATGCCCAGTGCCTCTTCGCGTTCTACGGTGGCGAGACCGCCTACCACAAGTACCTCATTGTGCTCCAGTTCTTCAATGTCTTCATGTTCTTCTGGCTCGCCAACTTCGTCATCGCTCTGGGCCAGGTGACGCTGGCGGGCGCTTTTGCCTCCTACTACTGGGCCTTCAAGAAGCCCGACGACATGCCGGCCTTCCCGCTCTTCTCTGCCTTTGGCCGCGCGCTCCGGTACGTCCCTGCCACCAGGGTGGCCTGGGAGGTGCTGGAGGCTGTGCCCTTCTAACCAGGGTGATCTGTCCCCAGGTACCACACTGGCTCCCTGGCCTTCGGCTCGCTGGTCCTGGCCATCGTCCAGGTCATCAGGGTCACGCTGGAGTACCTGGACCACCGGCTGAAAGGTACCGGGGCTGGGATGGGAATGAGGAGATGAGTGAGGTTGGCTGTTCCTGTGCCCCTCGGTGCTGGAGCACGGGGCTAAAGTCCAGGGAAATCACTCCAGTATTTTGGGAGAAAATCAGGATTTTCGTTTTAGAATCCTGTAGTTCTCTCTTTAAGAAAGGAAGAAATTCCTCCCTATGAGGGTGGTGAGGTGCTGGGATGGAATCCCCAGAGAAGCTGTGGCTGCCCCATCCCTGGGAGTGTCCAGGCGAGGCTGGACAGGGCTTGGAGCAAACGGGGATAGTGAAAGGTGTCCCTGCCTGTGGCGGGGGGTGGAATGGGATGAGCTCCAAGGTCCCTTCCAACCCAAACCATTCCATAATTCTGTGAAGTGTTTCCTGGGGCGGGAGCCAAGGGACGTGCTGTGGCTCCAGGCTTAGCCAGCCTGCCCCAGTGCCAGGGAATTCTGTGCCGTACAACTGTTCATCAGGAAATGTAAACAGCGAGTGGGAGCGTGGGAAGAGCAGCTGAGGCTCATCCCGCCGTGTGCAGCTGCATTGGGTGCCCAGGGAGGCTGAGAACAGGGCTTGGGGGGGAGGCTGTGGCAGTAAGATCTCGCCAGGGACCTTGGAGCTGCTGCTGGAAGATCTGGCCCCTTCAACTTTGGTGCTGACCCCTCTCCCTGTGCCCTCCAGCTGCAGAGAACAAGTTTGCCAAGTTCCTCCTGAGTTGCCTCAAGTGCTGCTTCTGGTGCCTGGAAAAGTTCATCAAGTTCCTCAACAGGAATGCCTACATCATGGTAAGAGTCGCCCAAAACCAATGCCCTCGGAGGGCTGCTGTGGGGGCGGCTTGGAGATTTCCCTGGGTGGTTCTTGGGAATTTTGTCTCCTGATATCATGGGAACACGGAGCTTTGTGGCACTTTCTAGCTGTTTGGCCAGAAAACCTTGACCTCAGCCATATCCTGTTGGCTCTGGGAAGGACCCTATGTGGGTGGGGGGATTCGGCTCTGGGTCTCCGTGGTGCCTGACCTGGCAGTGGATGAGGAAGTGCTTCCAGGGTGGGATTTACCAGGGATCTGCACCCTCCCATCGGCAGTGATCTCAGTGCAGCCCCATTTCTCTCTCCTCTCTGTACCCCATTTTTGCACCCCAGATCGCCATCTATGGCACCAACTTCTGCACCTCGGCCCGGAACGCGTTCTTCCTGCTGATGAGGAACATCATCAGGTGAGATCCCACTGGAATCACGCCTGACCAGCCTTTCCATTCCCGGGCTCCCGTTTGCCATGCATGCATCGGAACTCGGGGCAGGGAATGGATGCGGAGGCTCATCCCTCTCTTGTTTCCAGGGTGGCTGTGTTAGATAAAGTCACGGATTTCCTTTTCTTCCTGGGGAAGCTCCTCATCGTAGGAAGTGTTGGTAAGTGCTGGGTTCTGGAAGCTTCTCCTCGGGATATCTGGCTGCCATTGCCAGTTGTGCTCTCCCAGAAGCTCCCCTCAAGTCACCGCTCCCATGAAGCTGCTCCTTTCCATCCCATTTTCCATCTTCCCCACCCACCCCACAGCTGTGTCCATCCCTTGCTTTTCCAGGAATCCTCGCCTTCTTCTTCTTCACCCAGCGGATAAAGCTGGTCCAGGACACGGCGCCACCGCTGAATTACTACTGGGTCCCAATTCTGGTGAGCTGCCCTCTTGCTTTGGGGTGACTTTGGAAGCAAAGGACAGGGATGCCCCACACAACCCCCTCCCCACACCCAGCGCCTCAAGGAACTTCTTTGTTGGAGGTGTTTTCGCCAGCGCAATGAGCCCTTTGTTGGTTGCTGTTGGCGTCACGCCCGCCTGCGCTGCCCACTTTGGCCTCCATCCAGTGGTGGCTGAGGCCTTTTGTTCCCACTTGGGCTGCTCTGAACAGTCCTGCCCTGTTCGCTTCTCCTCTTTCCCCTGGGGAATGTGGCATTCAGCACTTTCCTCCTCCTCCTCCTCCTCCTGCTCCCGGCCAGGGCTCCGGGCTCTTTGCCGGCTGTGGCGTCAGCGCACGGTGTCTCTTCCAGACGGTGATCGTGGGCTCCTACCTCATTGCCCACGGGTTCTTCAGCGTGTACGGCATGTGCGTGGACACCCTGTTCCTCTGCTTCTGTGAGTACCTGCCTGGGGGGCAGCGTCAGCAAAACCCCCCTCCCATCAGGCTGACCCCCAGAGTTGTCCAGTTTTGGGGTTTGCTCCCAATCCTGGGGTCCCTCTGCGTGGTATTTTCCCACTTTTTCCTTTCCTGACTCCTCACCTGCGTTCTCACCTGCTTCCCCCTGCCTGCTTCAGCAGAGACCCCCAGCCTGTCCATGGGCTCCTGTGTCTCTCCTATTTCGGTGCTTTGGGCTCGGTGGAATTAACCACAACTAACTTCAATTTCCCTTTCCCCCCCTTCTTTTCCACCCTTCTTGTGTCTCTGTTCACACGTTCTCCATCCTCCACATCTACCCTGCCTCTCCCCGGCTCTTCCACTGCTTTTCACTCTTCCCCTTCATGGCCATTTCTTCCTGGGGTTGGAAAAGGTGAAGATCTGGAGAGAAACGATGGATCTCTGGAGAGGCCTTACTACATGTCCCCCGAGCTCAGCGAGATCCTGCTGAAGGGGCATCTAGAACCTTCCAAAAGCGCCGATAGCCAAGGCTAGGGCCCGGCGCCAGGTGGAGAGGGCGGGACCCTCCTGGACCCCTGACCCGAGCAGCGATTCCCACGGTGCCGCTCTGTCCCTTGGAAGTCCTTCGAGGGTAGTGGGTGCCGACCCTCAGCGCCTGATGGTGTCCAATCTACTTTCCTGCCCAAAAATCCACGTTCCTGCATCGAGAGAACCCACCTGGAGCTGCCCAGAGTCAGTTGAGGGTCCTGGCAGTGCCCGGCGAGGAGTGCGGTGCCCGGAGATCGTCGTGGTTCTGACGCAGAGATCTTTGTTCCTGAGAGAGGGCGGGGATGGCCAGCACGAGGGATCGGCGTGGCGGGACAGGGGTTTGTGGGATGGGTCCAGTGGGTTCCACTGCCCCAAACTGGTCTCTGGGCGTTTTCTCTGCATTGGCTCCAGCCAAGAGCAGTGAAACTTTACTTGCCCTTTCCTAGTCCCTTTCCTCACCCGTTTTCTTGCCTTTTCCTCTGCCCTTTCCTTGCCTTTTCCTCTGCCCTCTCCTCACCCTTTCCTTGCCTTTTCCTCACCTTTTCCTCACCCTTTCCTCACCCCTTTCCTTGCCCCCTCTCTATGCAAACAGCGAAATTCTGAAGGATTCTGGGCAAGGTTGCAGAGCTTTGGCTTCACACCCACTGCTTCAGCACATCCCATCCCTGTCCCCTGTCCTGGCCGACGCTCCAGGGCAGCCAAAGGAGCCGTCATTGGTGGCCATTGGGACTCGGTGGCCATTGGGACTCAGAGGGTTTCACTCCGAGAGTGGGGGGTCCGGGATTTCTCCTCCAGACAGCCCAGAAATGATCAAGATTTTGAAAAAACAGCGGTTGTGGCTCAGCCTTGGCCACAGCTCCCAGCACCACGCTCCCATTTCTACCCCAAAAAGATCCAAATCCCTCTCAAAACACCCTCCCAGGCACTGTGAGCCTGGGGCTTTGTGGCTTTGTTTGGTTTTGGGGTGCTGTTTCTCCACGGTTGGGATTTTCTGACTGCTTGGCACATCGGGAACACTCCTCATTGGCGTGTTGGGAATGAACACTCCTTATGGCGAGGGCGTCGGGTGAATCCCAAGGGGGATCTTTGTGTTGGCTCAGGAGCTGTTGGGAAGAGGTGAAGGGTCCCCCCTTCCCTTGGCTCTGTTTGCCTTTCCCCCCCGAGAAACAAAACATTTCCGCTTTCTTCTCAATTCCCGCGGGCCATTCCTGGGTTTGTTATGACAGAGGGAGAAACCCCCATCCCATGATGAGCCCAGAGACTTTATTTATCCTGGGATCATTGTTAGAGGAGTCAGAGGGCCCCAGGAGCTTCCCACACACCAACCCCTGTGTCCGCCCCTGCTGCGGGGCCGGGGATTTCTCTTTGCAGTGGAAGACCTGGAGCGCAACGACGGCTCGGCGGAAAAGCCCTACTTCATGTCCCAAAACCTGAGGAAGCTGCTCAAAAAGACCAACAAAGGGCAGCCGGATGCGTAGTGCCGTTGTGCGGGTAACAACCGGCACTACCTGTCCCATGTGGAATTCGCCTCCATGGACCTTGGACCACCCCCTCCTTCCCCCCTGGCAGTGCAGGGGGGGGTCAGTACAACGTGGATTGTTGATGATTCGGCCTCAAATCGTTGGGTTGGTGATGATGACGAGCTCATCACCGCTAACGAGCCATGGGGCCGCATGCCAGTGCCTCTCCTGGGCTCTTAGAGGGGCAAAATCCCAGTTCCTGGAGTGTCAATGGCTCCAAAGTGAGTTTAATTGGGTTTAATCCCTTTTTGATCCCAGGAAATGAGGGACGTTGCCTTCTTGGCGTTTCCTCTGCACACGGGTGGATCCGGGTAGATCCGGGCGCGGAGGTGAACGAGCCGGGGGGAATGAGCAGTTCCTCATGGGGTATTTTCATTGTGGCCCCCCCAGATGTTGAGTTACGGTTGTTCGTTCCTGCCTGGAGAGCTGGGATGGGCTGGAATTGCTTCCCTTCTCTTGCCGCCCTTCGGCGATGCCCAAGGGCCCTGTTTTGGGCCCTCATTAATTCTTTTAGGAATAAGCTAATTAGTGCTTTGGTAGGTGAAGGTGGAGGGGAACAAGGGGTCCATGAGGAGAATTTGGGGCTTAAGGCTCTGTCCAGTTCTTGCACCCCTCGAGGAGCGGCGACTTCCACCGATTCCTCCCCAAAATCCACATCTGGTCCCCAAAACCCAGCAGTTTAGGGCAAACCCTTCCCCAGCTTCCCAAACGCTTTGCCTGCACCAGGGATTTTGGGAGACTCCCCCTTGGAGCATGGGGAGGGGGAAGTGGATGGACCTAGTGGGGTTTTGGGTTCATTCCGGGTGATTTTGGCAAAGCCAATGGCAGCCAACACCTCTCAGCTGCTGGTGGGAAGGTCAGGAGCTTTGACAGCTCCTAGCAGGAAGGAAAAAAGGGATTTTTTTTTGAGCAGAAAAGGGTCAATTAATTCTAAAATACAAGTAATTAACCTAAACCCAAAATGTAACAGAATTAACCCCACCTCAGATCCGAGGTAGCAACAGGAGCAGTCACCACCACTAATTGGGCTTTTTTGTGGCTTGTTTGTTAAAAAAGACTTAAAGAAACACTCTGAGGCTCTGGGGGACAATTCCCAGCTCCCAAAGGTCAGGGGGGTCCCACCTTCCCCCCTCCCAGTGCTCTTTTTTCTCTGGAAATTGGTGCCAAGGCATCCCTTTGGTTGCTTTTTATCCCGATTCCTCCACTACCTTTAGGTTTTGTATCATCCAAGGGATGTTTGTATGGAATTATCCAATGCTTTTGGGGGCTTTTGTATATTTTGCTTTTCCAGGATGTTTTCAGTTATTGTTATTTGGAGCTTTTACAGTGATTTTTGGGGGCAAGTTTTGATCTCTCTGATACCGCCAGGCAGAGCTTCCCTGCCTGTATCAAATGCTGTGATTTCCCTAAATTTTTTAAAAATTCCCTAAATTTTTCCTTTTTTCCCTTATATCTCAGCACAGCTGATCAGTGGACAGAGGAGGGGAAGGGAAAATTGAAGCCAAAAAGCCGAGGAAAAGATAAAACTAGAAAAGTGAAGGGAAAGCCAAAAAAATGAAGGGAAAGGTAAAAACAAAGCTAAAAAGTAACAGTAAAGCTCAACAGTAAAGGTCAAATGAAGCTAAAAATCAGCCAATCCCCTCCGTTTGGGATAAATGGGAATAATTCAGGGAATAATGACCAGAGCTTGTTTCACTTACAGCCATTCTACCACCTCCAACGTGTGTTTCTTGTGGTTCCTGATTCTGGTTCTGGATTAATTTTTTCCCCTCCCTGTGCAGGTTCCGGGGCAGTTTTGGTTTAGTTTCTGCTCAGAATGTTCATGTTGGGGGTGAATTCCCTCTCACTCCTCAATTTTCAGCTGTTGTCTTCCTAAATCCAGACCCTTTGGGTGTGGGAATGCTGCGGGAAGCAGCCGAGGAGCAGCAGGAACTCGGTTTATTTGCTTTAAAAGCCGAAAAATAGTGGGAATTTGGAAGGCTGGAAGGAGAGGTGGTGAAGGAGGGAAGAAATTTGGGAAAACGTGTTCTCGGGGAAGCTGGGCTGGCTCGGCTGCCTCCCGACAACTTGGGGTTTGACGAGAATTAAGGATTTTTATTCCCAAGAAGCCCAAGTGGCTTTTTAGAGGTGAAAACTGCATGTGCCAGAAGCTCTGGGGATCAGTGAGGGAAATATTTCCATAAGTTATGGGTTTGTTGGGAAAACTCAGAGTGAGGGCAGCTGTCCGGGGGGATTTGGTTTCCGGAAAAGCTTCACTCCAAGACTGAGTTCCTTCTTCCAGGCAAAGCTCTGTGTTCGAGGCATTAAATTACCCGTTTCTAGGAATAGCAGCGCTTTTTTCCCGTCTAGAAACGCAGCTTCTATCCCTACAAAACAGATTGTTCCGCGGGCAAGGAGAAAAAACCAAACCCCCTAAAAAATGCGAAACCCCGCAGGGCTGATATTTTACATGAAAATGCTCATTTTTCCTGTGTTTTTGAGGCATTAATGGTGCTGTGATACTCCGGAGTCTCTGTGCGGTTCTGTTGGGGTCAGCGTCGCGACCAACAATAAAAAAGTGCCTGTTTGGACCTCGTTCCATCGTGTCCTTCCCTCTCATGCCACAGGGCTCTGACATCACAGGGCTGTGACATCACCGGGCTCTGGCGTCACAGGGCTCTGACACCGATCCTGCCACATTTCACCCCAAAACAGCCATTCTGGCTCTCGCTTGGTGGTTTTTTGGAGTTGGTGGTCACTGATTTTGGGGGGGTTTCGGCCGAATCCGAGGAATTTTCGAACAATCCCTGAGCTGCAGAGGCTCCGGGAGGGGTTTTTAATGAGGAAAGTGCTTGTTCACACACTTATTTAATGTTGTATTCCAGGTCAACAAAAGCAAAAGTTGATGTTGAGATCAAGTCCCTCCAAAAAAGGCGTCTTTGAGGTTGTTCCCCTCAAAAAATCGATGGTTTTGAGGTCAAGCCACTGAAAAAAAAGCATTTTTGAGGTCAGACCCCTTCAAATAAGGTGGTTTTGAGGTCAAAACCCCTCAGCATAAAGCGTCTTTGAGCTCAAACCCCTCCAGAAAAGGCAATTTTGAGGTCAAACCCCTCCAGAAAATGTAATTTTGAGGTCAAACCCGTTCATTCCTTCTCAGAGAAGGGTTTTTGCGGTGAGTCCCACCTGGGCTCAGGTGCCTCGGGGGTCACTCAGATGTGACCCCTCAGGAAGGTCCCTTCAGGCCATCGCTCCCCTCAAGAGGGTCCCCATGACGTGTCTCCTCAGGCCATCGCTTCCCTCGGGTGGGTCCCCTCAGGACATCGCTCCCTTCAAAGGGGTCCCCTCAGGCCATGTCTCCGCTAGTGGGGGGGTTTCTTCAGGCCATCGTTCCACTCCGGGGGGGTTACCTCAGGCCATCGCTCCCCTCAGAGGGTCTCCCGGACGTGTCCCCTCAGCGGGGTCCTCTCAGCCCGCGCCCCCCCGGCCCGTTCCCGCCACCGCTCTCAGCCCCGCCCACTGTGCATCAACCTCCCTTCGCCCCCTCCCGTTGGTCCCTCACCCTGTCCATCACCGACCGCCGCCCTTCCCATTGGCCTGCGCCCGCCGCCGCTACCCTGATCCCCGCCCCACCATGTCCGCCCCTCTTTTCCCCGCCCCCTGTCCATCACGCTCCCTCCGCCCTCTCCAATTGGCCCCACCCCCTGTCCGTCACCCCCCATCGCGCCCTCCCATTGGCCGACGGCCGCCGCGCTCCTCGAGGCTCCGCCTTCCCCGGCGCGCGCGCGCCCCCCGCCGGC